>JARVLU010000528.1:19348745-19362658 GCA_031762415.1 Simpsonichthys santanae | reverse complement strand
GCTAACCCCCCCCCCCCCCCCCCCCGTTTTTGTCACCATTGCTTTATGCATTGCCCGAGGCCATAAAACCTACATGTTGTAGAAATGATGAGCATTAAATAACAATGTCCATCCATGACGTTATTTAGGCTGCGTGTATATTCAAGGATCCAGCAGCGCGGGAACTGTAGCAAGCATCCTAGTGGCCCACCAGACCACCTCTATTCATCAACACAAAAGTGCTCAGAGGGGTGCTAATTGCATTAGGCGTCCTTCTCTCTTCCTCACTAGCCTGCGTGTGTGTGGAAGTGGGGGGGTACATGCCCTGTGTAGAATGATGGGGTGGGGAAGAGAAGAGGATTGGCGAGAAGTGTGGGATGTTTGAGAAGTAGGGGAGGCAGAGTGTGACGGTGCGTGGTGGGAGTTGGCCAAGCCCACAAGCCTTCAGGCAGGCGTCCCCTTGGTCACCTCTGCAGCTGCTGGCAACGTCTCCAACCCCCTTTGCACACAAACACACAGATACAAGAGACACAACAGCCTTACTTCCTGAAGATGACAAAAAAAACAACTCAGAATTTACACGTGCGGTCTCTTTGTGGACAACGTAATAACTTTTCTCCCAGATGTTTGCATAACTGCATAATTTTCATGTAGTTGTTCCTGCACTGGTCAAATTCTTATAAGAAAATCTTAAGCCCTCAAAGGAAACATCTAAAATGCGGGTGGCTTCTCGCTCTTTTTTTTTTTTCTTCCTAAATTGAATGTTTTTAGAGCTTGCAGCCATGAGAAGGCTTTGTAGCTCAGAAAATAAATATTTTTCTGGGCTCTGGTTTTCAGTCATTATTTGTTTTGCCTTGTGAGTACATTCAAACAAGCTAAGCTGAAATCTAGGGAAACGCAAAGAAAGCTATTGTAAACCAGCCAGTTCTTTGACTTTTACATTTGTGTGAAAGCACAATTAGAACATAATCCAGGGCATTCTGCCGCTCTAATTTAATTTTATTATAGTATATTCATCGCTTACTTAAAGTGCCACTGTATTCAGTGCACAGCAATTAAAACCTTAATTATTCCTTTTACATAGCTCAGATAATCTTTTTAATAGTCTAGTTGTAGTCCCCCCCCCCCCATCAGACAAGATATAATGCCAAATAGTATTTATGTGGACGTTGCTTTTCCAAAGTTTATGTAAACTGTTTAGCCACACTATCTAACTTATTACATTGCCGATTATTAGACTATAATCTCTGGTGAAATTGATGGTCTTAATTGTTTTATAATTTTCATCCATAATTCACTCTGTTTAATACTGACAAAATATTTTATCCATAGCTGTTCAAGGATAGGATCTAAAGGGCTGGTCTTTTTTTTTTCTTCTAGCGAGATAGTTAATGTAGGAACACCTTAACAACTTATACAGTCCTTACTTGGTTGATGCAGTTAAATCTCTTTATTTTTTGTGAGAGCAACAAGGTGCTCTGCATCAAAATATTTTCTATAAGAGGCTGGTGTTAAATGTGACTATAAATATTTTTGGTTTTATGAGCCATGGGGGATTAATTCATCACTGGTGGTGGTGATCTTGTTTGATATGATATGGGACAAGTGATGAACAACAATCGGAAAATCTCTGTTCCAGCATAGTTGGAGCTCTCGAAGGTGTCAGTGCCACCTCCGCAGCTTTCCACCTTGTTTTAATTGCCTTCGAGTTAATTACTCCAGTAAGTGTGAAACAATGTTGTCAGACCTCCCCTGCACAGCCCTGCGTTCATTCTGTCCTCTCTGCTCTCCCGTTGGCCAAGTGGAGGCATCATAGGAGGATGAAGGACGCTGTTTTTTTGTCCACATGTACCGTACTGGGTGTAGTCAGCGGTGATGTGTAGTTTTGTAGTTTACTCTGTAGTTGTGACGTTATTACCTGTGAAAAATCTTTGATAAAATAAGAGTATGTTCAGTGGACAGGCTGATTGTTTATTGTAGTTGTTGTTATTACTGTATTTTTTCTGGCTCGGGGTGAAGTTTCCATACAAAACATGTCGTCTTTATTTAGCAGCCAGCTCGTCGCCACTGTCTTGTCACTTTGGACGCGGCTTCACCTCTTTATTAGCGCAGGACTGATGTGACGGCGTGCGGGTCCGATCTTTTCAGGTCCCTTCTCCCCCGCTCGCCTGATTCTCCATGCCACTGGCATCGGCTCCATAGATCACGGCTGTCGCAGTGTGTGTAGGTGCTTGCACCGCTCTGTTAGTCTCATCGCTCATTCTCACTCGTCAACCAGGCTGCTGATCTCACCCAGACCCCTCTTGCTCATGTTCCTTCCTCCCTCTCTTCTCTTTCTCACACACTCGTCTCCTTGCTTTCTCCTTCCACTCGCTCGCTCTTTTGCTTTCTCACACACATTTTTTTAATTAGGCGAAAATCAAAGGCAAAATATGAATATTCATAAGGAAGCTGCATTAATATGCACAATTATGCAAATCAGTATGCAATTAAGCCCTGTGTCTCCAGAGAGCCTGGATAGCATTAGTGCATTAGACAGGGAGATGGGGATGATGGGGGTATTTTGGAGTTTTCTGCTTCACCAGTTTTTGGCTGTGTTTTCTTTGTGCCACACATCATTTCCTTCCTTACCTTTAACCTCATGTTTCAGTTTTTGACTTCACACATTTTGTTTGACTTGTTTGTGTCAGCGTTACTGGGTGTAATTAAATGTGTCTCAGATAAAGTTTTAACCTTGTGGCGTGCATTAGAATGTAAATGGTTGATTTTATGCAATTCAGTAATCATAATAAATTCTAATGGGAACACTGCACAGCATTTCATACACGCTTTCCCCTAGAAATCATTTCACATTGAAATTTGCTTTAAAGTGAAACATCACCGCTCTCCTGTTGTACTGCGGCCACTTAGGACATTTAATGTAAAGAATAATATTCTTTCGACTACAGTTTTAGTGTTTTAACTTATCTGCACTTATATTTTTTAAAGGACTGCTGATATTCTTAGTATTTTTTACATGAATTTTGTCAATTTCTTTTAAATTTTTATTATTGTTTTACAAAGGAACATGGTCACACGTTCTGCTTTTAATATATATATATATTTTCCATCAATAGATGAGCGCAGTGGCTCTGGTTCTTGGGGCTCCACAGAACAGAACAGTCCCTCGTTCAGCCAAGGGCGGGTAAGACCTGAACACATTCAGCCATGCTGTTTTGTTGCACCTGATTTCAAGATTACAGTTCTAAGGAGTAATACCAGATGTCTCGATGCTGTCACTTACACACGTTCAGTTAATCACACCACCAAAGGTGAAAACGTACATTCTGTCTCCGCCAACTACCACAACAAATACGATTTTTTTTTTCCCTTCCTGCCAAATGCCGTTTTTGATTTGCAGTTGTAGTTTTTGCTTTCTACTTAATAACCTTGGCGCAGGATTCTGCAGGATTGGCAAGCTCTCTGGTAGCTCAGAACCTCTGTTGAAGCCCAGCGGTAATTGCAGCTTCACATCCACCATAACTGTCTTGGCACCACTCTGTGTAAATATGAGGAAGACGGGGTGGGGGTGGAGGGGGTGAAATAGATGCGGAAAGCTTTGATTACCACAAGTTGATAATTAAGAAAGTCAGTTTGAATCCCTCAAGATGATACAAATTTGTTTGGCATGGACCCTGTTGGAAAATCTGATGGAGAGTAAGGATTAATCCATTATTTAGGTGAGCGGAAACGATGGCATGCATGGTCTATTCTGCATGAAGGTGTGCATTACTATGTTTGCCTAATGTTACTCTCGTCCTCATCTTATCTTCTTTTGACTTTTTAACGTTTTCTACTTTTTATTTTTCTCCTACAGGGCTATGGAGAGGGGTCCCACTTCAGTGAACATGAAGGCTTGTCTTCTCCGTTTATCAGTTCAGGGATTACTGGTATGTTCTTTAAGTGTTGTTGTTTTTTCTTCTTTTTTTTTTAAGTGTTTTTGTGGTCATTTGTCCTGACTGCAGAATTGTTTTCTGGATGCCATAATGTGTTTTCGTGCCTACATTTCTGCATGTATACGTGTGCCTGTGCTCATTCACTGAGTGTTGGGGCACAGAAGCAGAAACCCTCCCAAGGGTTTTGTCTGGCGGGCTGCTTTATGCAGCTGAGTGTACCGAGAAAGGGACGGGCCTCAACTTATTTTTACGTGTGATGAACCTACTTTTTATATGTATTGTTGATTGCATCCTATAGTGTGTACAGTACTAATGTTGAACCACCTCTTTTTATCTCACAGGTAAAAATGAGAGGCCACCTTATTCTCCCTTTGGAAACCAGGTATTTGTGATACTTTGTCATGCTTAGGTTATACAAGTGAAACCTAAATTCAAGTACTGTGTTGCTGCAAAGGAAGCTCAGTTTTTTTTTCTCAGTTCTCTTTTCAGACACTTTGAATTTACAACCGTCTCTGTTTCTTAGAAGAGAAGCTGTTTTATGCTGTTTTCTCCCACACACCAATACGGTATATATGATCAGCAAAACGTCTCTACTCCGTCCTTTTCTAGCAGGGTTTTCTTCCCAGTGACATAGCGATGCCCAGCCCAGATGCTCTGTCTCCCTCTGGTCTAAAGTCCGGCTCTCAGTTTTACCCGTCATACTCCAACAACCCCAGGAGAAGGCCGCCTGATGGAGGTTTAGGTAAAAAGGCAAACATTCAATATTCTGTTATGTCTTTAATTGTTGTCACTTTATCGTCCACTATTTAATAATAAGTGTATTTTATAGGTTTTGTCTACACTGTCATAATATAGTAACAATAGATGTTTAACACTAAATTGGGTACCTTAAAATTATTTAGAGCATCTGTGTTGACTGGAAACAAAAGACCAAAATTCAAAAATGCAAAAATATCAAGCACTTGTTAAATTTTTACAACAAAAATATTTTTAGATGAATATTTTAGTCCATGTAAATTCAAATAAAGCAACTTTCTTTTCCCTGTGTCTTTTGCTCACTGTAAGTTTCTTCTGCACATTTATTATTGTCGGCAGCTGAAATTGGAACAAGCTCATGATAAAACTGCACCTGGACTGTTGTAATGTTTGCAAACGTGTCATCGCTAAGTCCTTTACAGTTTTTTTTTTTATTATTTTTTGCCCATCTTTGACATTTTTTGTGTGTCTCTGCTGTTTTTGTGTAGACACCCAGCCAAAGAAGATTCGGAAACCCCCTGGCCTGCCATCCTCGGTGAGAGCTTATTTCTTGTCTTCACAGCTCACAGCCAGTTTCTCTCTCCGTATTTTTTTTTTTTTTTCTTCTTTCTCTGCTCACACATACACTGCCGTACTCTCTGCTTGAGCAGACCTGTGACAGACAGAGGTAAAGACCCTCTGCTCAGCCCGATTCTCAGAGAGCTGACAGTTAGGCAACTCAGACCCCAATAAGCATCATCGCTGTAGTTGTTACAGTCAAGCGGTCTCAAGTGTTTGGGTGTTGACGATCATGAAGCCGTGAAGTTTTAGAAGATTGTCGAGTCAAATTGATCTGAATTATGGGTTTAAGAAACACACAAAATGCATACTTATTCTGTAACAAGACTGTTATGAGATAAACTAATAAATTTGCCTAGTTTCACTTATTTTAAAGTAATTTTATTCTGATTGTTGCAACCTGAACCTTAATTCATAACCCAACACTTCCATATGAAATGATCTGTGACGCTGTGACCTAATGCGCCAAGTGCTGGTTTTGTCAGACAACCCAGCAGCTGATGTGAGGATGATGGCAGCCACACATAACTGGAAGAACAAGTCACCGTTCTGCATTTGATTGAACTGAATCAGATTCCAGTCGCATGCATCTTGTCATGCTTTTTAAGTCTTTCCATAATTGGAGTTTGACTCATGTTGATAACCAGCCAGCCCTGCTAAATGTTTCACAATGTGTACAGTAGATGTCTGGGATTTGATTTGTTGTTAAAAGTTGTGCAAGCTCAGCACAACTTGGTATGTTTTTTATCAGCTGCCACTGAAGGCAAAATGAATGTTTTGGTGTTCATTTGTCTGAGCCTTTAACAAAGTACAGTAGTCCCTCGCTACTTCGTGGTTCGTTTTTCATGTACTCTCTTTATTGCGGTTTTTCAAAATAAGATTGGACACGACACACAGTTGACTGATTGATGGATGAGCCGCACGAGAGGCATGTGATTTTTATTTAAAATGAATTATTTTAAATTATTTAGCACCTGCTGCACCTATGTGTAGCCCACACTGCAGGACAAACGTCCTCCTGCAGCTGCTGCTCCTTCCTCCTCTGGGATCTCCGTTCTGCTGTGGAGAAGTGGGCGTGGCCGCGAACTAGAAATGCGCAATATGAAATGTACACAGTAGAAACGATAGAACTTTAGCCTACGGTAGAGATCTCTATTCTACCAGCTAACAGCAGTAATGCTGCGTCTGATGTAAAACCAGAGTTGTCAGATTTAATCGTTACTTTTTTGGGTTGAGAACTGTGCGTAAGTGGTGTTAAAGTTTATTCTTCGAGAGCTAAGTAAGCTAAGTAGTGAAGATACAAGCTAACTATGGCCAGCTTGCCATAGTGTTGCCGTATTCGGACTCATGCGCAAAACGCTGTGTTCCGTCAAAAGTTAAATCGTTGGTCAGCTTTAGAGAAACCTGTTCTATGATCTGTGCAAAGAACGCTGTGTTGTGTGATTTTACTGCGAGACCCTCTGGTCATGCCACAGAGGAAACTGGTTGTCATGTCAGATCTCCTTAAAGCAGAAGGAGACGCCCACTAGAGGGTTGGAGGGTGAAGTGTTTTCAGTGTAAAATGCTGCTCTGTTGCTGTTCATTTTTTAAGTGAGAATACTGGAAACTGTTGAGTTAACAACATATTCGTTCAAAACTTATAGATAAAATTACATTTGATATACATGTATTTTGCACTGTTTTGCACTACAAGAAAGAAGCCCAATACTTGATTTGTTAATTATTTAAAAACTCTCTGGACCTAATAGTGGAATTTTATTAACTGAGATTATTTGTGGTATAGCAGTTTTCAAAAGAAATGATGGCAAAAGGACACCCTATGCTTTTGTTTCATTCCTATTGCAAGTTTTATACCAAAAACATATTGTGATATACTGTATACCGTTATCGCCACCCATCACAATACATATCATGATATGAATTTTATGACATATCGCACATCCCTATTAGCCATGTAAACTATTTGACCAGCATTTTTTGTGCATTTATTTAACAATCACAGTGGCAAAGAATATAACTCAAGCATTGCAGTCATTGGCATTAGGGGACTCGTGCATTGATTTTACAAGAACAAAGATAAATAAAGTGCATATAGAGAGAACAAAACTTCTTCAGACAACAAAAAGTATGCTTACGCTGATTTGCCCTCACTGTCCAGCTTCACAGCATTGGCACCTTTCTTACTCAGCAGGGACACAACTTTGTCCGCCTCGCCGTGCTCCACTGCAGCAAGCAGGCGCTCATCATTTTTGTTCCACTCGTTGACCTAAAGGGAAAAATGAAAAAACATATAAACAAAAGCATTACAGATTAAGAAGACCCAGGTAATACATATCAAAAGGATTAACCAATATTGACCCCAAACTTTCAGCATGTTGTTTAAATAATAAAACTGCTATTGCTGTTGTTCATTATTATTTGTAATACTGTGCTTTATTATCAGCAAGTCTGAATTTGCAGCCGGAGATGCCCAGAATGTGAGTAATGTTTCTCAGAAGGGAGCAAATGTTTTTTGGCTCTGCTGTGGCCTGCACAAAACATTTGTTATGATCGTAAGTGCAGAGGCACACATAACCAACATCCTGTGAGAACACGCTCAGAGCTACACATCTATGCAAACCAAATGGGCACACATTTGCATCACTGATAGAGAGAGGTCAGCTATTGGAAAGCTTCAAACATGATCTCATTCAGAGAACATTTAGCTACACAAGTAGATACAACGGAGCAGGAATTAAGAGCAGACCACCGCTATAAACTCAAACAGACCTGCTTTAGGGACAAGAGTTCATATTGAGAACATCCTGTATTAAAGACAAAATAAAATGCATTTAGGGAGGATAAAATTGGAAAGAGGACTACCCCCACTGAGCTGGCAGCAGCAGTTCATCAGTCAGCTCTCCCAGCTACCACCTGTGCCTATCAGTTTGCAGTACAGTATTAGATTTGACCTGATGGCCTACTGAGTGACAGTACGTGTGAGAAGAAGGTAAGCTTTGATTCCATTAATCCATGTGATGAAAAACGGAACCCCTTTTTTTAGAAAGAGCAATAAGCCAACATAGCGCTGCAGGGTGTAAATAGCCTCTGGGGCAAACACCCAAGTGCAAACACTGCAATACATTTTGCATAGCTGGTAGAAAAATGCAGGGCTATAAAAACCTCGTTGATCACTTAAACAGCCAGGATGACCACCGAGCTCTGCAGATAAGACTCACTGTCATCAAGATCTATAAGGAATAACGTTTAAAAAAAATACTGGGATTCTAATAAAGTAAGCTGTGTGCCATATTTGCCTGCATAGAAGAAAATGAGTTTCTTATGGTTGTTATTAAATCACTGTAGAAAGCACAGATTCAATCAGTCACTAAACAGGGAAGATAACGTGCGTGTTTGATTTGAGTTCAACCAAATACAATCAAATGTAGAACAAAAATGCAAGGTTTTTTTTTTTTTTTGTTGTTTATATTATTTAAATGGTTTTAATTGAAAAGACAGTATTTGTTTAAGAGACCAGCACTCTTGTTATCTTGTTTTTTGGCCACCAGGAAGGGCAGAACTAGGCCTGTCTCGATAATAAATCAATTAATTGCATGATTAATGGAAATTATTAACCTCATTTTCATTTATCGGCTTTATCGTTTCTTCATGTCTCTTTCTTTCTACTGGACACAGGATGACAAAAGGCTCAACTCCGGAGCTCTTCACTTACCCCTCTCTTGCTCGTTTCTCTTTAAAATCCATTTTATCTGTCTAAAATCGTGTTTTTGGATCGTTAAAAGCAGCTAAGCTGAGAAGCTAAGGTACGAGCTAAGCTAACAGGCCGACTTTGGGAAAAAACCTCCATCTTGTCAAAGCTTCAAAATTCTCAGTTGAAACCTGAGCCTTCGTCTAAAAAGTTTTTGTTCCCTGCAAAAAGAAGCTGAGAACTTGTTTACTGACTTTTTTATTAAAAGGTTTGTGCGACAAATGCTATGCTAAAAAGCTCAAACCACACCCAGCGTCCGCCATTTTGAGAACCAAAAAACAGGAAGGAGAGACAGCCCATGTCACGTCAAGGGGACTCCCTCCCATTTTTCTTAAAGAGACACGCTGCTCGTTCCCTCACCATCCATCCTTCGGTTCAAACAGTCTTGTACTGCCATCCGGTGGTCACACAAAGATACTACACTCAAAACAAATTAACCAAAATTTCTTCTTAAATTTGACAATAATTACTAATTATTGTCAAAATTCAAACAATATTATCATTTATCGCAATCATTTTTGACACAATTAATCGCCCAGCAAAATTTGTTATCGTGACAGGCCTAGGCAGAACCAACAGCTTTAATGGAGTGGATTTATAATCACAAGCTAATAGACGTGCACTGATTGCAGTTTTCTGGCCGATCACCGATTTCTAATAAGTCTGACCTGCCGATTCCGATTTTGGCCGATACCGATTTTGTTTTATAGTCGACACTGTCGTGTTATAAGGTCACAAAGTACCTTCAATTTTCCAATCTTATTTTATTGAAAAACATACTATTGAACAATATCCTTGAAACAATACAAACTTGTTTTACCTGGCCACAAGGTAGTGCGCTGAAATATAAATGAAGTTCAGAAAATTGTTGTTAAAACAAACAAAGAAAAATCTGTAAAATCGGTTTCTCATGCAAGTATCGGCCGATTTCAGATTTCCTGAAATTAAGGAAATCGGGGCCGATTTATCGGCTGGCCAATTTATCGGTGCACCCCTACAAGCTAACAGCTGGAATGGTTGTGTATTAACGTGAGCCCAATACTGTACTGAGTTGATCTTTACCATACTAGTTTTTAAACAATAAACACTACTGACCTATAAGAGACTGAATCAGATTTTTGTTTCTAAATTAATCATAATTCATTTCAAAAATCCTCTGATGCATGCTGGGATTTCACCTTTTCTGGGCTCCTCCGGTAGAACAGTTTTTTTTTTTTTTTTTTTTTTTTTTTTTTTTTTTTTTTCTCAAGAAAACTCAGTTCTGCCTACTCAGTTTGTTATTTAACTACGCAGATTTTATTTGTTGCAAAACATTTCGTTCGCTCAACAAAATAAATCTACAAAGTGTGCCATCTAAATAACAAAGTCTCTGTGATGCAGTCGTGTTTTATAAAGTACAGTTGAATTCAAAGATGTTCAACTTGAAGAGCAAATTGCTCAGAATAATACTGAGAATACACATTTTAATATGTTGGAGTAGTAAGAAAAGTTGGGATGCTATTCACTAGTGAGGTGCATAAAAAGGTTATGTTAATTTTCTTTGTTCAGAGCTTAGAAAAATACTTTTATAACTGACTAGTATTCAGTATATAACTAGTACCATACTGACTGTACATTTCTAGTAATATACAGTATACTGTACAGTATTACGTTTCAGCTTCAGTGGCGATTTGTTCATGCTCTGGTTGGCTGTCAGACTGTTTCAAGGGAGTTTTAAACTTCAAAATTTAAAACCGGTCATATATATTTAACTCGTCTAAATAGCCAGCATATCCACAGTGGAAGTCAACATTTTCTCTTTTTTTTTTTCTTTTTCTAAAATATAAATCAGACAGAAATGTAAACTTTTTTTTTTTAAACCAGCGCTATTTATTTATTTTTTTGGCATCATTTTGGTTATGCTTTCCAAAAGGAACTCTACAAACAAACAGAAGTAACATTTATAGGCCTAACAATTTTTTTTTTTTTTTGCTTTGTAAGAAAAGCATCCTTCTTGTAATTTGACACTAACACAAAAGTTGTTTGTAGGTCATTTCTGATTTTGAGAAATAAAAGAGTTAGAGCTGCAGGATATAAACAAAAGTCTAAAAGTGACAAAATCAAAATAAAAAAGCTTCTACTGGCACTTTTAAACAAACAAAGAAAATAATAATGCTCAGTACAGTAGGACTGTGCAGCAGGCCTGCTAGGCTGAAACAACAGCTGAAAGGCAGTCAGGACAGTCATAGAGCTGGACGCCATTGTAGTTGACAATTTTAAGTGGAGCGGAATGCAGTGCTCCACTTTCTGACATACAAATGTAACGTCATCACAGGGAGGCTGATGTAAAGATCATGAGCAGGAAAGAATATTGCAAAACTAAAAAATAAATAAGGTGATGACAGTATACTATTTTTTTAAGTTTACTATTGTTATAAAATTGCAAGAAAATAAAACAAATCTTTAAAAAATATTTTGTTACACTTTAGAAAAACAAACCTATTGAATACTGACTACTGTATTCTAAACTGATTTATTGCAACTTTAAATATCTTAAATGTGCCTTATTAGTTTATTGTTTAAGCCCTATTTGTACGGGATAAGTTTTACCTATAGAGCACATGCTGATTACTCACTTACACTGTGAATGAGCTTCCAAACTTTGTACATATATAAAAAAGAAGCTTGAATTAATGAAAGGATGAATAGATAAATCAACAAAACTGTAACTTGTCATTATTACTACCGAGCTGCTGATTGGACCTGCTAACACTGCTAACAAGCTCCTCCATCTGCCTACACACACGGTAAGGACTAGTTTGGTTCCGCGGGGAAACCAGGAATGTTCTCTGTTTGCTGGACCTGGTTCTGGACTGCGGCCTGCCTTAGTACCATCAAGCTGCGGACCGGACCTGCTAACAAGACCATGCCGCTAACAGAACAGAACCATGATGTTGAAAGAACCTCACTGCTAACCGAATCATACTGTAGATATTTTTCTTTTTCACCTTTGGCACCTTGTTTTTTTTTAGTATTTTATTAGTATGCTTTTATTTGTTTTTTAGTATTTTAGTAGTATTTTTAATATGTATTTTAGTATGTTAGTAGTATTTTTAATATGTCTTTCATAGTACGTTAGTAGTATATTTTTTAGTATGTTTTTAATATTTTTGCTGCATGATTTGATATTTCTTGTTGTTTTATTTTTTGGCGAGTCGAGACGGTTCTTCTCGTCCTAAGCATTACATTACATTGTTGACCTTGTGTTGATTTTGCACATGACAAATAAATCTAACCAACATATGACTTGGAGGAAATAGTACAGTATATTTGTGTCTATGAGCGAGCGGGAAACATATTACACAGGTCTGAAAAGGAAAGATCTCTTTATTGGAAAATCTGGTATAATTTGGAATTATGTCTGAAAAAAACAGAAAAGTGGCCTTTGGATGGTTAGTTCATTTATTTTGTTAATAAAATATGGTCAATGGAAATATTCAGAACTATACAAAATTAGAATTTGGTCGCCTAATCTATAGATGACTGCTGTTTTGAGTTCACAACCAGGAAGTGAAATTCCCTTCCTCTCTTCTGTTTCCTACTGCTCCGTCCGGCCCTCCTTCAGTTTGTCCTTCTGTTACTTTTACTGCTCTAAGTGTTTATGTTAGCCTCGGTGTGTGTGTTTCCCTCTCTGTAGTTAGCTTGACACTCATTGGGACGCACACAAAGAGTGAGCTGATAACACTAAGTGTTTCCTGTTTGTCCAGGCCCGAGGCTGGCCACGAGGGCAAGCAAGTAAGAAGGCACCGAGTTCTTTGCATGAGCTTTTTTTTTTAGTCAGGTTAAAATCTCTTTTAAAATATCTATCTATCTGTAAAGTTCAAAACACCAAAAGTATATTTACAGATAAACATTTAATTTATTAGAAAGCTCTCAGTACGTCTTTTTAAAAAGAATGCAACACTGTTTAATTGACCAGGAAGTAAAAATGTGTTTTCTTTGTCTAGTTTCTGCTAAACTTCATTATAAAAGGAGCAGAAAAATCATCTTCATTAAAAAATTACTCTTTAATAAAAAAAAAGATAATAAATCACAGAAACTTGAGGTTTTTATGACTTTTACTTGATATGGTTTAGCAAATCTGTTCCATGTTAAAGAGAATGTAATGCAAGCAAAGTAAAATATATATTTTTTTAATCTATAAAGTTTTATGGGCATCAATAAAATTCTTAAGATAAAGAAATCTATAATTGTACAAGGAGAAAAAGAACTGGCAGTGATACCAACATCCCAGTAAATGTAGTGGATTTATTAACTTTTATTTAACCAGGCAAATCCCAATGAGATCACAGATCTCTTTTGCAAGGGAGGCCTGGGCCTGAAGGCAGCCTAACATGCATGTTTTTGGTCATATGTGAAATAAAGTGCATCAGCAAATTTCATGGATGTTATTGCAGCAGCCATCATGACGTCAAAAACGACTGACTGAAAAGGAAGCTTTTCCTCATGCAGACAAGAAAAACAAGGTCAGGCTCAGAGAAGCAGCATGAGGTGAATAAACTAGAAAACAATGACTGGGTTAAAAAGTTATTTTTTATAGAGATAATCTGCGTCTCTGGTTTACAAAAAGGCTAAGGGCTTAAAAAAAAAAAAAAAAAAAAAAGAAAAGTTCATCTTGTGTTAGGCTGATGAGAGAAAAACAGCCAAGATTAGTAGGATAACATTTTTCTATTTGAAAATAATTGGACTTTTGTCAGAGAACAAGAACAAACAACAGTATTCTCAATTTCAAATCATACACTAACCCACATTTGTCTTTGGTGTAAGGAGGAATTGTTCAGTCAGTGGGATTTAGGTTAGGCAGGAGGTAAGAAACAGCCAAAAAAAAAAAAAAAAAAAAAAACAAGGATGAAAGATGGAGACTGATGCTGTGAACGGGAGCACCGAGGAGAGAAACG
>JARVLU010000528.1:19329542-19344392 GCA_031762415.1 Simpsonichthys santanae | reverse complement strand
ACCTGTTAGGGAGCAGATGGTGGGGGTTAAGGGCCTTGCTCAGGGGCCCAGAGTGGGGTGAATGAGGGTGAAGGCAGGTGTGGGTGTTTCACCTTTTTCCACCCACATTTTTTGATGTTGTCGGTATCGGGGCTTGAACCGGCGATCTTCTGATCACAGGCCCACCATCTCTAACCACTGCACCACCACTCCCACACAGGATTATGCTTAGTCCTACAAGATAATCCGTGTTAGTCTTTGGTTTTAAACTCTAACAATTTTGCATTCCAGTGTATAAATTTCTTAGCTCTGCAATGTAAACTTTTTGGAAGAATACATGCAATTTTTTCTGCACTAGTTGAATACCAACCATTATTTGCTCTGTAGAAGATGAAGTTGATGGCGGAAAATACCGTCATGCAAGCATGTCCAAGACCTTAAAACCCCTCCCATTTTCCATCCACCTGTGCAGCCATCCATCCATCCATTATATTCTGCTTGTTTTGAAGTCAGATCACTGAGGCAGCAACTACCTTACCTCTACTACCTTATACAGTGGTGACTACACTGTCCACCACCAAGTCAGTGAAGAGTTATAAGAGTTTTAAACTGCCAATAACAAATATGTCTACTTAAAAAAAAAAATTATATGCTTTATATTACCAATACAGAAAGTAGCAACCCCATCATGACATCAGACCCAAGAACAGTTCATCCACAAAGGCACACCTACACTAATATGCATACAATAACCACAAGACACCAGATCACTTATCTCCCACAGAGCATTTCAGATAATTGCTGACAAGCAGGTTTTTTTGGTGCATTATTTGTAGCTCATGTACACACCTATATACATCCCAAAGGCAGTTCCTTTTGAAGTGGATCCTACTTTAAACGGGCTTTAAACAAATTGTTGCAAGCACTGGTTTAATTAATGAATTTATTTTATTATTATTATTATTATTATTATTATTATTATTATTATTATTATTATTATTCAAAGGTATTAGAATATAACAATAAAACTTGAGTTAGATTATTTCTGACAGTGAATCATAATTGTTTAAGGTTTTTGTCTGTTATTATTAGTAGGTTGAATGTTCCCTGAAAGGCAAAGAGAATTGGTGGAGTGGTAACAAAAGCCCATTTATTAAATTAAAGCAGGAATCACAGCAAACCTATGATTTTTATTTTTTAATACATTAGTGATTAATATGTGAATAGTACAGTATACCATCCAGATCTAGATCCAGCTTGAATACACAGAATGAAGCAAGAGTCATAATCATCCTTTGGATGGCTGTACTACATCCTGCTGACGATTGATGACACATAGATGCACACCCTTCCTCCACCTCCCTTCCAGATTAATGCAGGGCAGTCCCAGAGGTTTTACTGTCTCTCCCAGTACTAATACTCTTTCACTGCTCACAGCCAGAACAAACCATTGCGTGCCAAACCAAGTCTGACTCGTCCAAATCAAGCACAGCCAAGAATGGATGCTTCAGGCAATAACTCAATTAAAAGAAACCCATCTATAACTGAAGTTACGAGTGTGCTGGGTTATTTTTCCATTGTTTTGTTTTATCTTCGGTGGAAAAAGCACAGTGTGTAGCATCTTTCTCCTTGTGACTCCGTGATGGGAATCCTGAGAAACATTGTGGGTCAATGTTTTTTAAACAAACAAGGCCTTTTTCTAGAAATGTTTTCACATCATCAGCATGTGATGTTCTCTGCTGTTCTGCTCCAGTAAACGCAGCAGACACATTTCATAACTCCAGATAAGGAGGACTCCATTCCTCTCATGTTCACGCAGATAAACTAACACCCTAAACATTTGGAAGGTGCCAAATACACTCAGCAAACAGTGAACAAACAGTTTCAGTTTAAATGTCTAGTAGCTTTGACTGATTCAAGCTATGAAACAGCTGTGCGGCATGAGAGGAGACGACTTAATCCACACATTGATCAGACACAGAGAGGGTGAGAAGGGGAGGGTGTGTGTGTCTACTGTCTGTGCACATAGATGTGTGTGTATGTGTGTAAGCCTTGAGTAATCCTGCTAGGTCTAGCAGCTGGGGGAGCAGGTTTAAGCAGTGTGGGAGCAGCTTGGATGTTTAGTGGGGGAGAACTAATAACAAAATAAAAATATACAGTCACTATTGTATGTGTGTCGGTTTGCATTCACAACAGCACAGCTCATAAACATGTTTGAAGGTTGAAACAGGCTAAGGTAAAATCCCATCAACTCATTAGGGATGTTACGTTGCAACAACAGAGGTCTGAAAGTGTGACACTGACACACAATAAGATTTGATGTGCATTTGTACACAAAATAAAACAAAACTTGTTTCAATTTCATGTTTGCTACATTAAAATAAATGAACAATGATAATCTTGTTTTACTGGATATTAGGTTTTGATTTATTGATGCGTGTATTGTATAAAAACACTCAAAGCAGACAGTTTAACCAGTTTACTGATGCTGACCCTCACTTTTAGACAGTGGCCAAACTCTTTGTGTAGATCCTTGTGTGCAATGCTTCAAACTTTAGATATCTTAGTTTATTACACAAAAACCAAAGGAATGTAATACTTAACAGAACTTTACATTAATATAACTACAATAAGAAGTGGTAGACTTTGATAATCCTGACCACTGCCGAGTTAAAATAAAAAACTGAACAGTGTGAGTCAAATCTAAAACTAATAAGCTGGTAGTCAATGTACAGACTTTTAAAACCTAAGTTTCTTTGTAGATTAGGCCATTTGTTTGTTTATTTCAAAATTTTGGAGTGACACCACTAAAAATACCGTAACTATTTTGTAACCATTTTTGTGGCTGTAATTACAGAAGTATCTCCAAGTGCAATAGGGTCAAAGAAAAATTGGATAAATCCCATTTCACCTATTGCCCCTAACCTACTATGTTTGCATGACATCAAGAGAAAGAAGTGTCTCAGTTCTCTTTGGGGAGTTGGAAGGAAAGTGAACAAGTAGGCTATCTGATCCAGAGATTTTCCAGGGGTGGAGGCTATATACACTGCCATTCACATTCTCATATACATATTTTTAAAAGGCTGTTCAAATTTGTTTTAAAAAAGTGGCATGTCTGAACTGAATTAAAAAAAAAAGAAAATATATTTTTACACAATATCAAGGATAAAAAAAATAATAATAGATGTGTATGCAAAACACTTCAAGAATGCAAGTAAGACTCTTTGCAGTTATTTTCCAAACTCATTCCCAGAAACCAGATTACACTCAAACACTGCTCCATCTCTGGCACACTCACACAGACACACACACTCTCGTGCACAGACAGTAAAGAGTCTAGCAGACAGTCATGAACACACACGTTGAGCTACACACCTAAAAGAATTCCTCTAATTCACTTTGTTCTTGCATAACCACACACCTGCTCACAGCTTCTGATAAAAGTCAACCTCCCTGTTAAGACATTGGCATGCACAGAATTTCAGTGAGCAAATCAAATCTGGCAAAAGCCAACCCACAGTGCATGTCTGATAATCTTAGCTGTGTAAATGCAAATTTGTCGCTGTTGTAGAATTTATTTGAAAAAGAAAAAGATCAGATTTCTCATCACCTAATCTTTTGTGCACTATATTAACACTGTTCAGTATTAATGGCAATGCATGAACACACACTGCTCAGCTTCAGATGATTCACTTTTGAGAAAGCTGATTTGCTTAACCTGATGAGGACACAACCAATTCAGAGCATCTGAAGTTTAGATTTAAGCTAACTTATATATTGAATTGAATACATACATTTAGTCTTATTTTCAAAATTGTCAAATTATAATATTAAAGATTTCACTAAGTACTGTACCGTAATAGAGTATGTTCAAAAAGCATGCCCAGAGGGTCTTTTTGGGTTAATTTCCTGTTCAGGGTGTACTCCAGCATACACCCAATGGAGATAAGCACCACGTCCCATGTGGGTTTTTAACACAGAAAAGAGTTTAGGGTTGCAGAAAATGGATGGAAGCTAATTTAATATAAGGTGCATTGTCCACAACACAGTCAAGATGAGAAAAAATGCATGTTATATCATTTGAAATGATGCATCTGCATTTTGTATTGGTACGTCATGCTTTTTGTTTCATCGTTTTCCCTGTAGTATCAGTACAGTATTTTCTTTAGTACTGGTATCAAGTTAGAAATTTCCAAGTTCAAAGCTGGCTCTTTACGTAAACAGCCAGTTGTATAAAGATAGATCAGTTATTGTCACGTTTTTATCTCCATCCTATCACTGTTGGAGGTAGAGCTTAATGGTAAAACTCCAATATATAGAGGTTGTACCACAGCAAACAGATGAAAAGTTCCAACAGTTCAGCACATAATTAGTTTTCAAAACAATATTTTATACAAAGTATGATGGTTCAGCCTGGTGCCATGATTAGGGATGCACAATTTTATCAGCATGGTATCAGTATCAACCGATATTAGCGTTAAAATTAAATATCGACATCGGCCATTCCATCAAAATAACTCACCGATACAGAAGACGCTTTTTTTGTATGACAACCCAGTGACAAGGATGCCTGCAGCAACACACCAATGTGGTGACGTCACATGCACCTGATCTGATCACGGCGGAGAGGAAGAAGTCAAAATGTCAGCGGTGTGACTAGGTCACTAAAACGGGAGTAAAGTAGCTGTTAATTATTCACTCTTGAACTTTTGCTGATAAGAGTTGAAAAATATTTTTATTAAAGTGTATTGCTTATATGAAAGTAGATTGGAATGATGTTCTAGTCTCCCTAACTTATTACATCATGAATTTGCCATTAAAAAAAATTGCAATGTTATCATCTGCTGTCATCAGCAAGCTGTTATACGTCCATATCACTTACAATAATAACACGTCTTGTTCTCTCCCACAGTCTCGTGTTTTTAAACTCCTGCTTTTACTTAAACCTGACGGGGTGGAGGTGTTCAAGTGAATTGTTGGCTGACTGATGCACTCAGTCCGCTCAGCTGGAGGAGGATGCTTAACGTGAACATTTTCATTCAAAACTCAAACTCATCCACAGACTCCAATGAAGATTATCAGACTGAAAATATCTTTACTTCACCAAAAAGGTATTTACAATGGCACTAGGTTTCTATTATTTTGTTAGCAAAAAAAAAAAAAAGGGCTGTTTTTTTTGGGGGGGGAACATTCTTCGGTAATCTGTCACTGACACACACACACAACCTAAAATAGAACCCAGGAGATGTTTTTCCTTTCTATTTAGGTTATTCTAGAGCTCTATAAAAAGCTGTGGAATGACTATAAACAACATGTCACGCTGTGAAACCTCTTTTTTCAACCAATTAATTTTAATCAGTGTGTGTAGACTTTAGTACGTAAAGTTGAACTGCATTTAAATGGCTCCATTCTTCAGTTTTTGGTAATCAAGAAAAACTAGAAACTATCAAATCTTGAACGTCTGAAAACACTTGGATGTGTGCAATGTACTTTTACAGTCTAAAACAACAGCAAAATGTTTTCTGAATCTATTATAGTCTATGTAAACAGTGTGTGCCATGCAGACAATGAGACTGCTACACTGGCTTCACATGAAACATGACAAAAAGAGGAAAGTGCATTTGCTTATTGTTCAAATAGCATCACATCTATGAACAGATGTAAAAAAAAAAAAAAAAAAAGGTTTATTACATTAAACTAGAGACAAAGGGATAACTCCCTTTATCAGATAGCAGCAATGAATGAGTAGCTCTGCAAAGGCATGCAAGATGTGGCATTGGTTGTGTTTCTAAGCAACATCCACGTCCACTGCTCTTCACTTCTTCGCCGTGCCGCCTACGACTCGTCGTTTTCATGAGAATTCTGCTCACCTGCAAATCGAACAGCTCATAACTGTTCCACGTGACATGTTTTGACAGGAAAACTCGGAGTGAAGGTGAGCAGCGCATCCATTTTACTCACAAACAAGAAACATTTTGACCTGGCAACTCTGGACTGAATATTTCCCTGAACAATGGACACCATTGTACGCCCCCAGAAAGCTGACTCAATTTGCAAAACCTTACTAGTTGCAGAGAGATCTATAGATGCACATTATTCTGCTCTGATTAGCACCCTATCAGGAGATAGCTAGATAAAAAAAACAGCTGTTATATTTTTTTGCAATGCATTGTTGGCATAAGTGAATAAAAGTAGGGATGTACTCCACCTAGTTCCTCCTCTGAGATAGTCTCTCTCACTTTCAGCAGAACGTGCCATTTACCAGAGCTCACCACACACTCCTAATCTCCTGGAAACCATCAACATAAACCAAATGTCTCATTTGCTCGACATTCTTCCCTCTGTTCACTGACTCCTCTGCTTCCGACACACCTTCCATTCCCTGGCTTCCCCCAAAACTTGTCTCCTTTATCACGCAGTCAGACTTTTCCTGTCTGCCGTTCGGCTCCGTGTCATTAGGGGGGTCACCGTGACAACAGATGAGTCAGACGCTGAGGAGACGCCTCACTTCCTGTGAGTGTAGAACATCTCAGACCTGGACCAAATGTGCCAACGTGGAAAAATTATTCCCCTAAAGTCTGATTGATAGCCTGCAGGATCTGGAGAGGCACACTGTCAGAGTGTGGGATAATATCTGCAAGGTTTGTGGGATTAATTTGTCCAAAAAAAAAAAAAAAAAAAAAGAATCTAATAACCACTTTCCAAAGTGACTTAATCTGAAAAATGTACAGTTTCTGCGCTGTCTGTTTATAAAAGCCTGGATCATATCATTCATATCACAAACCGTAGTTTCATTGCCAAGATGACTTTTTATGTGTTAAACTTCTCATGGCAAGCATCCCATATAAAAATCAACTGCGGTATACTTTTTTTTTTCTGTTTATAAAACCTCTAAATGGAGCTTTAAATGGATAGCACAGACCTATTCAATAAACACACTTTGTTCAATTCTTCCGACCTATTTGGTTTTCCTTAAACATATCTCAACAAATCAAGCGTCGCTGCTGACATTAAAGCTGCGAGATCCTGCCAAAAGTCTCTCACAACTTCTCAAGCCATACATACACAGACACTGACTCATACAGGCAGACTTACACATGTGCATACACAGATTACATAGTCACGAACATATACATGTGTGCACTTACATCAGTTTTCCTAAACTTGGCTTTAAGGCTCTTCATGTTCAGCCTGATCCATGCAGTCAATCGCTCCGTCGAGGCTGCAAAGAACGAAACGCAGATGTTTAAAGAACGTCTCAGTGATATTTGCTATTATCGAGGTGATTCTGAAGGTTTCTGACATAAGTGTTTGGGGTGTTGTGTACACACAGGTACCAGTCAACCTGTCATGTGTTTTACAGCCTAAGTAAATCACCATCGTCCAAATAAAAGCTATAGACATGTCTAAGTTTCATTCACAAATTGCTCAGCAGGGAGGAATGAGTGCAGCATATAGGAAGCGCTTCAATATTTAACTGTTCCACCTAAGTTAATAAGTAGGGCTCATAATGCAACATTGTTCTGAACCTGTGGCTTAATATGGTATTTGGTTTTGTTTTCTCTCCAAGTAGGATGTTGTAAATCGCCAGAGCCCTTCCCTTGGAAATGCTGTGACTGAATTGCTGCACTCTAAATGCTTCCAGCAATTTTTAAGTTTTTAAGGCTTGGAGTCAAAAATCATTCTGATGGGCAGAGTCTTTTGTATCGTGTAGTAAACTTGAAACTTTTTATCAGAACCACAAGCACAAGTCAGAGTAGTTCCTAGCAACAATCAATCTACTTTGAGTTGCCTTCCATATTCACCTTATTACAAATGTACCCATTGCAAACTATAAATAAAACATGAAAATATTATCCTGAACTATATCAAATTTGATACGTTTCTCAGATATACTGATACGCAATTTGAAAAGTGGGTCTGCACTAAATGTAAACAGATAAATTTGCTGAAAACCGCACAAAAGCTTGAGACATGTGATTAACCTATTTGATTATACTTCACACAACTTGTATTTTCCATTAAAAAAATGGGTGAAATACACCCCATTTTCAAGTCAATTATTGTTGGTGGATGGTTGTAAAACCTGTCTGCACATTTTACTGTATAAATCTAAGTATAAATACATGCCATTACATCAAAACTGTCAGATTTCTCCATCCTAAACAACTCTTTCGTGGACTTTGTCCAATTTTCAGTCACTTCGGCTGTTTTCGTAGCTGTTCACAAGCTTCTTATTTAAAGACAAAAAATAATAATAATAATAATAATAGTACAAGACAAAAAAAAAACTTTCTTACTTCAGTTATGTATTTACTTTTGAATGGGTCCAGTACCTTCAACTTGAATCAGAGGAAGCATATTTTGGCCTAAATGTGTTTACAAACAAACAAGTAAATAAATAAAAACAAGAAGTAGCAGCAGACCACTATTGTTGCAGATATTAGCTGTTTATTTGTTGAATAAACTAAATATAATAAGAATGTGCTGTCTATAAATGGACCCGTTGTTGAACTTTTATTGCTGCAGATGAAACAAGGAGCAGCTCCAGATTTTGAATGAATGTGGGTGAACACCAGATTACACAGAAAACATTCAAGCTGTGGCGCTGGACGGCAGCTGGGCTTGCTTAATATAACGTTGCGACTCAATTGTTAAGAGAGAGGTTCTTTTTTTTATTTATTTTTTTAAAGCGAACTTACAATATGAAACTAGTGAACACGACTTACCTCGCTGAGTTCTCTGTAGCCACCGGAAGGCAGGAAACGTAAAAGAGACGGCGGCTTTCTTCTTCTTCTCCTTTTATTTTTGCACCAAAACAGATTAGCCTCCGAACAAGAGCGAAACAACGAGCCGCCGTGAAGCTACGTGAGCTCAGGAAAACGGATGCATAAAAACGGGGAAAAAATAAAATTAAAAATAAAACCCCCGAAGCTACACGGTGGCTCGGCTTGGCCCGCGTGTATTAAAAGTTGGGGCTGTTCACCGACTCCCGCCGCTCTCTCTTGTTTGGGACTCACTCCGCTGCTGCTGCTGCCCGGTGTAGGAAAGTGACGTCACGCTCCCTGGGCTCTCGTGACCGCGGTGAGCGAGCCCGCTTCTGGCCACCATTGTGCCCCATTCATGTTGTGGTTAAAGGAGCTTTCTAGTCAAACTACAAATTTATTATCAAAATTGTCTGAAGTAATGTTCAATTAAAGGAATTATTAAAATTAACTAACTAAACAATAATTCAGAGGTTCCCAAAATTACCGTAATTTTCAGACTATACGGCGCACCGGATTATAAGGCGCATTAAGTGAAATGAAACCGTCACATAAGTCATACTTTATTCAACTCATTCACAATAACCATATAAATCCAGCTTGAAGTCAGTAAGCAAAAAAACAGAACCTGATTATAAGGCTCACCGTTAATTTTTGAGAAAATTAAAGGATTTTAAGTGTGTCTTCTAGTCTGAAATATTTTAGGTTCTAACCATAGGAGTCGCAACCGTTATTAAAAAAAAAAGTTCATTTGGACCCCTCTTTTACTATAACGCATTAGGTCAGTCGGCGCCATTCCGTCGTGAATGAATCCATTCCACTTGATTAACAGTCGAATACTCAAACCACTAAAAATCCACTCCACGTTTTCCTGGTTGCCTCCTCCAACTCTTCACCTGCCTGTAATGTTTCTGTGTGTTTCCTCCTGCCTCATTAGTGAACGCTCAAAGGTGGAGGAGGTGGAGAGACATTTCTGTGTTGCTCGCCAGCTTAGCAAGCTTAGTGCGGGCAGTTGTTGACCGGGCGGTGTTAATCATAAACACATATTCATGTTAGGAGGATGCTTGAGAGAAGTGCACTGTTACGTCTGTATCCTAGCTTAGCAACTGTGACGCTGTAAGACGCTGCAGGTGTAATAGATGCTGTGTGTTAAGGTGCAGTAAAGTTCTTTAAAACCCAAAGCTGCATAAACTTGGTGAGAAACAAGATTTAAATGGAGTTACAGTAAGAAAAACTAGATGAAGTGTTGCTTTTTTTTGTACACTAGTGTACACTTTTTTGCACACTTGTGCATGTGCACACGTGTGCGCGCACACACACATACAATATAGTGTTCCCCCCACATTACAGAAGCTTCTGACACCCATGATTCTAACCCCACCTTAAATAAAAAACCTGCATCCCCAATTATCTTTGGTTTATCTATGCAAACATTGTTTAAAAATTAAATAAATGAGTACAAAATGACAAAACAGTTGAAAAGTATGAAATCAAACATGAAAATGAGTTACCATGAACTATATTAAAGATGCTGTTTGAGTTATATGCAATTTGGAAATGCAGGTGTGCACTCAGTGTAAACAAAGTACTCTGCAGAGTCCATTATAACCAAAAGCTTGAGTTAGATTGACCTACATTAGGCCCTGACCTATAATTTATCTGCACACTTTATCAAACAAATCAGAGCATCAGTGTGTACCAGCACATCCAAATTGTTGGACTTCTCGCCGCCAAACAGCTTTTCCATGAACGCCCCAATCGTTGACTTGATTTAAATAAACAAGTGGTAGTTGGTATATATAAAATATACTAGTAAGAAGTTTTTTTTTTATTATTATTTGATTTGATTTCTGGAGATCATCTTAAAACCCCTAACAACACCAAACTTTGGGAACTGCATGCAGAACTAAACTAAAACACATAGATACCAACGTCTAACGGCATTACAATGAAACCAGGTTGGTTGCTTTTTAATTCATTTTCCGTCTAGCACATAAACTACGAGGAATGTTTTTGTTGTTGTTTGTTGTTAGCTTGTTAAGTCACTTAACCTTGAGCCACGAAGGATTTAAGCATAAAAGAGGCCTCTAAGCTCAATGGATGAACCAGTGTTGTGTCTGTACAACCTGGCAAAGAACCAATTACCGTAGGACCAATAGGATTTTAGGGCACTTTGCTATTCCTGTCACAAAACACAATTTGTTCCAGTTATTTTTTAATTTTTTTTTGGTTGAATCTATGAAAAATACCAACTGTAACTCAATTTGATGGGCGTAAATTAACACCAACAAGGTGTTAAATAGCAATTGCAGTAGTCAGCTTAAAGATGATGCATCTCTTAGATCCTGTGTCAGATCTTTTTTTTTTTTTTTTCTTGCTACATTTTTTTTATTATTATTTACTGGAATTTTTTTTATTTTATTTTATTTTTATTATTATTATTATTATTTTTTAGAGCTTACAGTTCATTTGTCCTCTAATTGTCCACCTTCCTAGTTTGATTAAAGCCATCTTGGTCAGGTACAATGACTAGACAGCAATTGAGTGAAAAAGCAGCTAAAGCCCAAAAAAACTTTGAAACACTTCCAGAAAGCCTGCAGAGTTATATAGATCAAGACAACTTATGAAATCAAAAATGTAAGTCTGCAAGTCAAAATACTGTATAAGGAAATTAGGGATACTTTAAAATTCTCACACGGGTTATGTGACACCTTCCAGAAGGTTTAAAAAAACAATGCAACTCAAAAATACACTACCTGCCCTATTAATAACTAAAATTTATCACAAAAAAAAAAAGTTAGTATCAACGATATGTACAGTATGATACATTTTAACATTTTTAAGTTAACTAAATTTGGACAATTGAATTAAAAATGCTTTTGATCCTGTCAAACTGACTCAAATTTAAACAACTTGACCAGGACTTTCCTCATAAAAAATCCCAAAACCAAACTCTAAGTGATTACAGTAAGTTAGTGAGTGAATTGTATTTATTTTCATGTTTTTCATCAATGCTTTTAAGTCTTGACAAAGCTTGTTCAGACTGAAAAGAGATGTACCTTTTAAGAGAACGCTGAATATTACTTCCTTAATGTGTTGAGAAACACTGCTAGACAAACAAGTTGAGGTGATTTTATGGTTCAGTGTTTCAACATTACAACAAACCTTGAATGCAGGTAGAAACATGTTTTTACTGTAGGTTTGTAAAGTTGATATCATTTGGAGGCATGAGATAATCCATTACAGTTACTGAATGTGTATGTGACATCAAAACCTGTAACTCGTGACAATATTAAAATGTTGTTGCTTGGTTAAAGGCATATTTTGTTTTTGAATTTTGAATAAAGCATTAACTTGCATGAGCTGGATATTTTAAAATGTTCTCATTTAAAAACGAGTGAGAAACATGATCCAGCTCAGATGGCTGCTCATTGATCATTGATTAAAGTGTGGTTATTTGGGAGTTTTGACTGAACCACAATTATTCCCGTTTCCAGTCCAAATACTGTACAGAAAGGGCAAGAAAGTTCATGCTCAATTAAAAAAGGGCTTCAATGAATGGTAAAACAGCGACATCTAGTGGTAAAAATGTTCATTACTTCAGCAGAGTGAAGAAAAAGCGTGCCTTTGCGTACAAGAGACATTTTAATAGCGAGTAACTGTTTTAATATTGCTATCTTGATAATGAATTTCAGGAGAAAATATTTATATATTGCACACTTGAACAGGATCAGAGTATGCTAAATATTTGGGTATTTCTCCGGTCAACTTGCATCTTTCTTTCAAGCTTCACGTGGAAAACCTAGGAAGGAAACTGAAAGTTAAACTGGGTTTCTTTTTCAGAAATAGATCCTGTGTAACTGAATGTTGGGAAACGCCTTGTAACTTTCCTTCCCTCCATCGACTACTGTGTCATTGTCTACTGCACAGTATATGTACGCTCAAGCTTTTTGCAGATGCTGGATGCAGATAATTTAAGTTTAAACCTAAAAACAAAATAAAAGATAATTTATTTTTGGTCATATTTTTAAAGAAAATATTGAAAAATAGAAATGAGGGTAGATTTACAGCAAAGAAAAAAAGGAAAATGTTAACATCTCAGTATGCAATTCATCCCTTGTGAATAAACATGCATGTAGAAGAGGCCAACAAATACCACTGTAAAGCAAATTAAACGATAATACAGAGTTGTTTGTCACAAGTTTTTCAACACAAACCCTTATTTTTAAGTCATTTTATGACAGGTTTTCCTTACTGCACAGTCCAGTAGGTGGCGATAAATTTGTTAGATGGGTTTTCTAACCGCCAATAAAACGCCGAAGAAGAGCAGGAGGCGGGGCCAACCAGAAAAACATAAACATCTCCGCTCGGTTGCTCCAGTCAGTGGTAGTCGTCTATTAGTTTCTGCTGTCTCATCATGGTACTGAAGTCATGCTTCGTTTACAGCACGGGAGTGCTTTCTATTTTACTGCTGATCCTCGGCATTGCTTTAGTTTTGGCTAACGTGTTTCCAAATGTGCTGAAATCGGCGGTTAAAAAGGTAAATTTTAAAGCTACTTATCAGGTTTAGTTTCGGTAGCTAGCATTAGCGCGAGCGTTAAGACAGTTGTGTTTTTCCATAAAAATTGTAGTTGTTCTTACAGCTCTTAAGCTTTATATTTTCCACAATCTCAGCTGCTGATCATGGTGCATTCATGTAGCTAGTTTGAATATTCCAGGTGTAAATATAGAAACATTGATGATAAATAACTCATCATATAGAAATTTTTTGACATTTAGTTTAACCTAAGACCTGCATAGAAATCTGTCAGTTGACTTATTGCAACAGTCCTATGTAGCTGAACAAGGTTTGCAAGCTCAATCATCCAGGTAGATTTTTATTTTTTATTTTATTTTATTTATTAATTTCAAGTTTAAAAGAACGCAAAAAAAAAAAAAAAAAAACTATTTACAACACCACATAGATAAAAGAAACCAAACAGTACATGAAATGAAAGGAAGCAGAAGAAGATATAAATCTTATTATATCTGCCCCATCTTTAACAAAATTAATTAAAGCAATTAATTCAAATCAATAAAGAACATTACACAGTAAATAATTCATCATACTTTACCATACAATAACACTATCCAAAGTATCCAAACCACTGAAGAAGCTATGGCAAACAGAAGCCAAAACGTGGAGAACATTTTTTGTGTTTTTTATTATACATATGAAAAAAATGCGCATCGGATTATAAGACGCACTGTCGGCGCACCTAAAAGCCTTTTTTTCATATGTTTACAGATCATCTGATTGTGATGAAGTCAGTGCCTCACCAGCCATGGACCTCACCACACGTCACTGCCTTGCAGGCACTAAATGCAGTGGTTCGGTTGTTGAACCAGGTGGTCAAAGGTCCAGCTTCGGGATCATCCCCCCACGTCATGTCTACTGCAGTTCCAAGATGATCATAACGTTGTTTCACCTTTGTTCAGATATTGGTATCCAAAGTGATGTTTTTTTCTGCAATCATTAATACCAATGCAGCTTCCATCTTAACAATCGTGCCGTAGGCAGCCGGCAACATCCGTGTATGTATGGCCATCTTTAAAGGCCCCAGTATACTTGCGTGGACCTTTTTTTTGCGCGGACTCAACGTGCACTGTCTGCAGAGGGTTGAGACTTCATACTCGAGCTCCCACCCTGAGTGGCTGCAGACCAGCTCCGCAGGCAAGGGGCGTTTACCTTTGGGATAAATTGAGGTCGTCGACTGGTCATTTGCTGACATGCCTACTGGACTGATTGACAGGTTGCAAAAAAAAAGAGCTGGCAACCCCAGCGGTGTTGTATGGTTATGTTGTTAATAAAAAGTTAAAAAATAACATAAAAAACGGAGTGCTGGCCCTGCAGCCCACACATCAGACCAGCTCACCAGGAAATTTCCAGACCCTCTCACAGCAACGTTGGACCTGAGAGCAGCTGTGGCTGAGAGGCTAGAGCGATCCTACTCCAATGGGAGAGCTGGGGGTTTGATTCCACCAGCAGTCACATGCTGAAGTGTTCCTGGGCTAGAAATTGAACCCCCCCCCACCCCCCCCCCATAAAGCTCTGATTAATCCTTGT
>JARVLU010000528.1:19308745-19320352 GCA_031762415.1 Simpsonichthys santanae | reverse complement strand
CCTCAACAAGTAGATTAACACATTATATTGTGCATTCTCGTTTAGTTTTCTTTCTGCTGTATGATTTGTAAAACTGCACCACAGAAGCCTGACCCGGCCCGAATTTTGGTTCGGCTCGGGCCATAAATCACAACTGGATACACCTTCAACAAAGGACTTAAGATTTATTTATTTATTTATTTATTTATTTATATTTATTTTATTTTTTTTTATTTTTATTTTTATTTAATTTTTTTTTATTTTAACCTTCAATAGTTTTAATTAACATGTACCCTAAATCATGATTTGTTACTCTTCAACATATTGAAGCGTTGACTCATAGACTGGAACCAAATAAGAAAAAAGTGATATTTTAAATTTTCACTAATTAATAATTTATTCATTTAATTATGTATTTAGTCCTTGACTGCAGTGAAACAATCTTGAGTGCATTCTATGAGCTTTGTACTTGTGCAAACATGTCAAATATATATACTGTATACTGTATACATATTTATATATTTTCTTTCTTACCACCAGAGCGTTCTCATTGACGACGCATCGGCCAAGAAGCTGCAGGCGATTGTTGTCAAGAAGAACGTTGTTGAGAACGTTCCCTTCATGCTGATTGGCCTCGGCATCATTTTTGGAGGACTGTTCTTGTTCCTGATGTGTCGACAGAAAGTCCCAGAGGTACATGAGCGACGCGGGCCAAGTCATTTAGATTGTGACGTCTTTAACACTAACCCAAATTATTCTTATGGTCAAAATAAAAACTGCAGGAGAGTAGATTTAGAGAAAGTTGTTCTTAATCAACTTAAGAGGTTTTTAACTGCTAACAACATTGGTGAAAAATTCCAGTCAGGTTTTAAATCAGGCCACAGTGCAGAGACCGCCCTTTTAAGAGTTTTAATTACCTTCTTTTAACCGTTGATGCAGGAAGCTCTGCTGTTTTAGTTCTTTTAGATCTTTCTGCTGCCTTTGATGCTGTGGACCACAACATCTTGTTGTCACAACTTGAGCAGGTGGTCGGTATCAAAGACACTGTTTTATCCTGGTTAGATCCTACCTGACTGACAGGAGTTTTTCCTGTTCATTTAGGGGAATGCTCTTCATCTCCAGCTCCTCTGATCTGTGGGGTCCCTCAAGGGTCTATTTTAGGCCCACTGCTTTTTAATTTCTATATGTTGCCTTTGGGGTTCATTTTTAGAAAACACAACATCCCTTTTCATTGTTTAGCTGATGATACTCAGTTATATCTTCTGATTGAGCCAGACAGGGTCACTCCACTGGATCCACTCTTAAACTGTCTAAATGACATTAAAGTCTGGTTAAAACTAAATTTTCTGAATTTAAATGAAAATAAAACAGGAGTCATCAGCTTTGGTAATTGTTATACCCTTAATGTTCTTGGCTCCTTGGCTTCATACAGTCACTTCAATGTCATGAATCTGGGAGTTATTTTTGATAGCGCTTTTAAATTAGACAAACAGATAAATGCAGTTGTTAAATCCAGTTTCTTCCAGCTAAGACTCATTGCCAAGGTAAAGTCTTGCCTCCCTTCAGAGACCTTGAAAAGGTGATTCACGCTTTTATTACCTCTTGTTTGGACTACTGTAATTCATTGTATGTTGGTTTGGACAAATCAACTTTGCATCGTTTACAGTCTGTCCAGAACGCAGCAGCTCGTCTTTTAACAGCAACTAAAAAATATGAACTCATAACCCCTGTCCTGGCTTCTCTCCACTGGCTCCCTGTCCACTTCCGGATTGATTTTAAGATTTTATTTCTTGTTTTTAAAGTCTTAAAAGGTCTGGCCCCGTCATATTTATGTGATCTTATTAACATCTACACTCCTGTGAGAGCACTTCGGTCTACCAACCAGTTCCTCTTAGATGTCTCCAGATCCAGACTGAAATCCAGAAGTGATCAGGTTTTTGCGGTTGCTGCTCCAAAACTGTGGAACAGTTCACCTGAGACTTTAAAGAGCGCTCAGACTGTTGAGACTTTTAAATCTTTGCTCAAGACTCATCTGTTTTCCTTGGCATCTGATCCACGTGGAGTCTGAGAACAAATTTTGAGCTGATTTTGTTGTTTGTTGTATTTACTGTTAACTTTCTTATGTTTTTGAGTGGCACTAGATGCATTATTACTCTTTTATCTGTCTTAACTCTAAAGCACTTTGTTCAGCTTTTGTTGTTTTATGTGCTATTTAAATAAGTTGACATTGACATAAATTTAGGAAAAATCTAAATTTTCTAAAACATCTGATAAGGTTTCTGATAGTCATACACAAGTGTTGATAGGTACCAACAGCTTAATATGTGATTGTATTTATTGAAAATGTGACCTTTTATTTGATGTTAATTTTTGTTTTCCAGAGCACTGATGCTGGACGTGAACCTCTGCTCTCATCATAGCTCAAAGGAGGATGTGTGAGGAGGTTTGTTGTGTTTGCAGAATCATTTTGAAAGTGTGTAAATCAAAAACACTGATCACAACGTAACCACTACTACTCAGAATGCTATCTCCTAATCAGTTATTGATCGCTTGGTTATAGAAACGTGATCAAATTCCTAAACTTGTGTCTTTAACAAGCACATACTGCGGTTACTGTTTTCATTTCAAGCTGCGGGGTTTTTTAAATAAAATTTAAGCTTTTTATTGATTTTTACCATACTAAACACAGATTTACACCATGCATGTAATTCAAACTCAAAAATGTATTTTACTGTTGCCATATTTTGTTAATTTGCCACATTTCTGATTGTGTATAAAAGTGTATTCATGTTGTGTGTTCATATGTCAGTGAACTAACAGGTTGTGTATGAGCTGAAAGAGTTTTGAGGGAGTTTGTTTAATGAGGAAATATTTGTTTTAATTTTCTGTATCAACTTAAAGCACTGGCGAAAAGATTTAATCTTAATAAGATTAATATTGTTTTTATAGTCTAAAAAGTGTTTATTGACACAAATGCTTTGCCATGATGAAGATGAATTGATTTTGTCAATATGTTGCACTCAAGTAGTTGTTAAATATGGATTATCTTATTTTGATGTAATATATTTCTGCTGTAGTCTACCCCAGTCAAAACCAAGTACTGTACTGTATTTTCCAGACTATAAGTCGCACTTTTTTTCATAGTTTGGCCAGTCCTGCGACATATACATTTTTTTTCCTATTCATGACACAGTTTTTGACGTGTTAAATGTTCGTTCATACTGACATAAACCAAAGAGTAAACATTACCATTTGCAGCTGCGAGAGAACCCTCTAGGCTTTTGGCAACTGTATGTTGCTCCTCTACCGCTGAGAAAAACTTAACACAAGTAAAATGCTCCCAAAAGTGATGTGGAATGAGACTGGTCAATTTACTGGTAACTTGCTTGCCGGACTCGTTGCCTTGTTATGTTAATTAATCCTATTCAGGATCCCAGGTCTGTTCTGTGAAATATTGTTATTTCAGAACAAATGTTTGTTCTTGCACTTTGTGAATTACACTTCTAAATAAATGCGACCTATACTCCGGAGCGACTTGTAGTCCAGAAAATACGGTCTTAAATACAAGCCAGTCAGTATTACAAGATGAAAGGGATGTTTTTTGTTTTTTTTTATATGGTGTGTGTGTTGGTTGTATGACGGGCACAGAAACATTTTTCTTCTCTTTACGTGTAATGTTTTATCATAAATTAGTTTTACCGGTTCTACTAAAATCCCTAAACCAACAGTTTGGTGTGTAGTGATATACCTCCTCCATCCATCTTGTCCCTGAAAGACCTTCAGAAAGGACAGAAACTGTTATAACATTAATTTGAATCCAGGACACAATTTATCTCATCAAGAGACCTTTTAATTTTGTCCTAAGTCAAATAATCAGACGAACAATCTTCTTTTATTTTTATTATCATTATTACTGGTATTTTCAATATCTTGATAATCAAACGACTTTAATCACTGTACAGCACTACTAAGCATCATGGCTGAGAGGTGTTACAGATGTGCTCTAGCTCTGGTGGGCTGTCGCTGTTTAATTGTTCATATTTCAACGTTGCACGCAAACTAAACCATTTTTAGTTGTAGTTGTAATAACTGACAAAGAGAGTGTTTTGTATTTTGTATGAAAAAGAATGTTTATGTTACTACTTCATGCTAAAATGTCTGCCTAACATTTAATCACTGTTTGTATTCTCTGAACAAGAAATGTCTAATAGATATCATTTCCTCTTAATCTTGTAAATTATTTACACCTAAATGTTTTGTACTAATTCCTGAAAGTGTTTAGTTTTAACACATATTTGGGTTATGAAACTAGCTGAACTAGCTAGCACACAAAAGCTAATTATGACTTCGCTGTTAGCCTCAGAAATAAAGGAAGCAAATTTGATCAAATGTTTTTTATTTTGTTTTTGTTTTTTTAAGTGATATGTGTAAGTTATGGTTGATGCTAATTTTTGAGCCAACAAACTTTCAGATAATCTGTCAATAAATTCTTCTGGAAAACTTTTTGTGTTGTTTAGGATTTTCTTTTTCTTGTTTATTATTATTCACACATTTTCACTTTATTTTATATTATTAAGTGTTTAGACATTGAGATGATGATAATGATGCTGTAAGTAATGCTAATTCATCCAGGAGGTGGCTAATCATCTGCGTAAAAAATGTAGCTACTTAACCATAATGTAATGCATGTTTTTTATTATTTTTTATTATTTTTGCTTAAATTGCATTTTCCAATTAATGCAATTATCTGAGAAAGCGTAGTTCATTGGGTAAATGTGGTTACAACTCCAAAATGACTCATAATTTTTTTTTACTAATTTTTTTAAATCTTTATATTTGTAGGAAATTTTGTTTCATTTAACGTGCATGTGCATAAACAGATGTTATAAATTATTTTATTTTATTCAAAATGCAAAACTTGGTAAAACTATGTCCTTTAGCTATACCGGAGAAATGTCAAATGTTTTATATTTAAGGCTTTGTTTTTAAAGTTGATTTTTTTTTTTTTTTGGAGTCCTGCACAGTGCAGCAGTGGTTAGTAGTGTTGCCTCACATCTAGAAGATTCTGGATTAGAATCTCAGTTTGCCCTGGCCTTTTTATTTTCAGTTTGACTCCTCTCTCTGTGCAGGAGCATTGAGACACATTTATGCTGACATTCACAATAATAAAATGCTCATTCTTCATATTAATCTCCAAACTGAGACTGTGCTGACTAATGCATGATAGATACCTCATTTAAACCCAACTTCAGAGGCGCCACACTATCCCTTTAAGGTCTCCAATACCTTCGACGTGGAGTTGTCCTAAATTACCTGATCAGACTGGACTTTGGACACCCAGAGATAAACTTTGACTTTGGTTGTTCTTATAAAACTGATAAGTTCCACTTCTGTGAGAGATTTCTTTCACCGACTCTGACTTGAGCAGCTCGTTCTGCCAAATTAAAGTAACAGCGAATTAGAGGTTAACTCCTCCCCAACCCAATTAAAGCCTTTAATACAACCGAGCGGAGCCGTCCATCAGACCAGCATCTCTTGTGAGCTCAAACTGCTGCAGAGAACATGAGGACACTCCAGCAGAAGATCATCATCCTCTCTGTCCTTTTGTCCCTTTTATGTCTCACTCAGGTGAGTTTTCTGTCAAGGTGTGCACAAATTGTGTTTTATCCTTTTGAGCTGATCATATCGTAGTTTTTTTTTTTTTTTTTTTTTTACGTGACCTAAAAATAGCTTCTGACGTTTGTCTCCACAGATCAATACACTCCCGGTTCCTGATGACTGGGACAGATTGATCCAGAGAACCAAACGGTCACTTCTGTGGCGCTGGAACAGTCTGAAACCTGTCGGAGCCAGCTGCAGAGATCACTTGGAGTGTGGCACAAACTACTGCAGGTAAAGCTGAGCTTTGTGCATTAAAGAGCTTTTGAAACTGGAAAGTTATGAACAATTAACATCTCACCTGTTGCAGATAGCTCAGTTTGGGAGAAACGAGAGTTGAATCTGACGGGATTGACGAGCTGGCAACTAGTCCAAGTGAGACCAGAGCCAAAGTGTTTTGCACTATATGGTTATTTTAGCAAATACGTATTGGGATTTTCTTGCCAGAAGTGCCACAAGTTGCTTACAGAAAGCTACAGCTAACTGCTGTTGCTACTATTGTTTGCAAAACCCTATGTCTTTGTCAACACCTGCGTAATGCAAAACTGTTAGCAACGTAAAGTTTTTTATTTTTTTTTATTTTAACTACTGTATTTACATGAAACACCATGAAAATGTAAGAGATCGAAGCTGTTTTAACTAAGTTTGGTCTTGGCCCCGCTTAGATTAGCTGTTATCATGTCAGTATGATCAGAATTAAACTATTTCTCCAAACAGATGTTGTGCAAAAAGCTATCTGCAACAGGTAAGATATTTACCGTACTGTTCTTAACTTTGCCACAAAACCCCACTCCAAAGTGTTCAAATTTTCCATTAAGGGTAGTTATTAGAGATAAATGTGTGAAAATGAAAGTGGATGTTGAATTTCTTTACAATAGTTCTGTATGTGTAGTTTTCGTGTTATAAACAGTAATATTTACGTGCTGTTTTTATCTCGAGTATTTTTTTTATTAATTTTGCCTCTTGTTGGTGTCAGATGCAAAGAGCTGCAATAAATGAGCTCCTTATCTTTTACAGGAGAAACATTTGTTCATTCTGAGACTTCTGCAGAAGAAAAGACACAAACACATTTCTATCATGCTGAAACAACAAAAATATTCCCCGAGGACACCCCCCCCCCCCCCACACACACACACACACACCCCTCTCTGATCACCAGCCTCCGTCTAAAACATGATGGAAGATTTTCAGCTCCTCTGCAGCTGGAGTTCCTGCTGGAGACAAGAAAACAAAGCTGTAAAAGCTGATTACTTGTGTGTGAAATGTCCCTGTCCTGTTTGCTGCACCAGCACTCCGGTTGTGTAACCTGCATGTGTTGATAAGAAAATACAAACATCCGTGCACAGTTTGTGAGCTCTGAATTTATTGGTTCATGTTGTTATTATTGTTTATTTATTTGTAAGTGATGTAAATAACCAAATACATATTTTTTAAGCATTTGAACTGCCCATATCTTTTTGTTAAATCTATATTTTAAAACATTTCTCACACTTTCTTTGACTCTTTAAATGGAAAAATTATATATATTTACAGATTGGTGAACAAAACTTCATCTTTCAGCTGTTGGTTTATTTTTATCTAATTTTTACATCATCAAAAGTTGTTCAAATTCACATAAATGTTCTGCCATTTTTATAATGAAAACTTTTTAAGGTTTTTAGAGTAAATATTTAATTATGTTTGATTTGAGAAGAATTATTGTAAGTTAAATAAATAAAATAAAACCTGCCCTAAACTTTTTTCTTTCAGGGAGTAAACAAAAACAAGTTTCTGATCTTTACATATCAGCTATCAAACATTTGAATATCTGCAGTAAATCCACACAAACGTTCAACTCAAAACTTTATTTTTTAAAAACAACAAAGCCACTGCTTTCACATTGGTTAATTAAGTTTTATCCAACAAACATTATTACTGAATATTCTAGATTATATTCCATGTTGACTAGTTTGAATCTTTTTTAATCTCCTTTATAAATAAATATTTACAGACTTTGTGAGATATTAAAAAAAATATTTCAACTTTCTATTTAAAAATATACAATTAATGTTTTCACATGACCACCATGTGAGCTGAGACATTTCACAATACTAGTAATAATAATCATAGTAATATTCGTGTACAGTACACATTGGTGTCGTGAAGATTACAGATGGAGCAGTTGAAACAACTGACCAGCAGAGGGCGACACGAGGCTTAATTCGGTAAATTAAGGACTGATGAATTTAATATTTTCTTCATTTAATTTTGTTTTCGTCTGTTAACCAGGGGTTTTTTTTTTTTTTTTTTTTTTTTTTTTTTTTAGATTTTTTTAAGACTCCAGCTGCATGTTCTGTTTTCTTCAATTTCCTGTTTTATTCTGAAAATCCCGTGGCTGAGTGTTCACTGTGATGTTAAAAATATAAGATGCTCACTTGAGTTTTGTTTCAAAAGTGTCACCTTTTTATATTGTTTGTTTATTTATTAGGAGGGAGGCGGGGTGTTACTTTATGTTCAGTAATGAACGTTAAGTATTGGATTTTGGCATGAGAGTTTCTCATAAATAAAATAATAAAATAAAAAAAATCGGTTTCCATCTTGTTTCTTGGATACTTCGAGATGCGGAGACCTCTCTGTCTTCTGATTGGTTGAAGGCGTCGTGACGTAACACCTCAGCCTGCCTGAGCGGTGCTGAGGCTGCAGCGCGCTGAGGGGGAACCGCCACAGACCTGGTGTGTGGGACCCGGTTAGGCGGTCGAACCGCGAGAGTCCCGTTTCAGGAAATAAACGCAGGTTTTTAACCATCTGGTTTCCGGTTTCTGGAAAGAAAAGAACTGAATTTATAAACATTTTTGTTAAAGATCAATTCAGAGGAGCAGGATCTGATGGCTGATTCCAAGTAGGTTCATCTACTTTTCTTTAAAGTACAGTACTTTAAAAATGTTCTTGATTCTGAACTGTTTTACATCTGCGCCTTATTTTGTCAAACATGTTTTATTTTATATCTGTGCTGTCAAGCGTGTTGTCCCATTTCCAATCACTGTTTACACTGACTCCATTCACTTTATAATGGTTTCAAATAAGAACATGTTCAGATGAAGAGCTGGTCGTTACAGCCTGACATGAAGACGGCATGTGACACCAAATCGTTATATATTGGACATAAACTGTGTGGATATGAATCTTTACAGCTTCTATTAAACTGCTGGATTCAATGCACTTTATGGTTGCATGATGACACATTGACAAGAAGGAAAGACCATGTGATGTTTTAGAGGAGGAATCTCTGGGCAGCACAATATAGTGGTTGCCTGTTTGCCTTAGGTGCTGGGTTCAATTCCTGGTTTGGCCCTTTTTTGTGTAGTTTGCATGTTCTTGCATGGGTTTCCTCCCACAGTCCAAAACATGCAGGCTGCCTTCAGGCCCAGGCCTGAGATCTGTGGAATTTGCCTGGTTAAATAAAGGTTAATAAATGAGAAATTAATTAATTTCCAAACAATCTGGAATCCAATACAGCTGCATCTTCTTAGAAGTGGAAGTTTCCTCATGTTCACTCAGGCATCAGGCCTTTTAATTTTAAATGTATTTATTTTTAATGGCTGAAAAGCCACAGTTCAATCTGCAGAAAGTGGAAGCATAAAAATAAAGACTGAATGTCTGGTGCACTAATATTGCTTAGTTTGGAATGATGCATTTGGAGTACGTAAAACTAAAGAGGCAATTTGATCTTATTCTCTTCGAATATTTTCTGAATATTTATAATTGTGCTGTATTCATGTCATTAAAATGAAAAATAAAGAATTTAATTTCTATAATGGCTTATTCCAGAGTCCAGTCTCGTGAATGCAGACAGATATGAGCTGCAGGGACCTCGTCTTGTTAGCATCCTGACCTTACTCGACCTCAGATTTCACTTTGACGTACCTACGAGTCCCATCCTTTGTGCTAAACAGCTGGCATGAAATAAACATCCAGAGAAGTAATTCAGTTAATCACAGTGATCCTTATGGACTGAAACTCTGCAGACCACTGCTCGCTCACGCTGGCCTACTTTTCAGGGGATTAAAACGACTGGAAGTGAGTGGGGACAGGCTAACTCAAGATTCTCTCCCATTTAATTACAAGAGACATTAATCCTGGTTAAGACAAATGGAAAGATTTAAAGTTTATATACAGTATTGTAAGAAAAGTAAGGTTTGATCTAGAGCAAAATGTGCAGACTCTCACTGATACTCCAAATATAAAAGGGCTTGCTCTCGTTGCACTCTGGGGGATTTATGTTTTGTCTGGTGCGACTAGGCGAACAAACACACCCAGTGCGTGAAGAAAAATGCCTCAGGAAGACACTGCTCCCCCCTGACCTGTTTCTATTTATATGGTAGCTTCAGTATTAAAAATGGTTCTGTGCTGGGAGCTAATGCAGCCAAAGTCAAAAGAATACACACAGTGTGAGCTGGACATGGAAACGTGTAGAGTCCACCTGCAAAAAGCTTTAGTTTTACACATTTAGAGACAATTCTGTGTGAAATGGATGAAAATGAGGGCAAGGAGCTCTTCTTTAGGCTATTCGTCTTTTTTGAGAAAAGCCAGTTCATCTATGCCATGATGATAAATGAACAACATCTCTGAGGGCGACATTAGCAGATGTATTTATGCATTGCTTAAAAGTACAACAGACTGAGCAGCAGCATTAACAAAAAGCTCAAATGCAGCATGAAGACAGAAGGAATCACTCTGGAACTTGTAGTTTTCCCCAAATGTCACTTTCCTTTGAGTTTATCTGCAGAGCTGTGCAAAATGAGTTTCTCGAACTCGCTCTTCTCGTGCCTTCTTGTTCATTTCAGTCTACATGCTCGGCGTATGAAGACAGAAGAAGTATTTGAAGGAGCCTAACTGATGTGAAAGTGGGTTTAGGTCTTAGGGGTGCCATGCAGCGGAGCATCTCTGCAGTGGAGCTGCCCCAGTTACAGAGCAGCTGACTAACAGTGAAGGACTGTGGTTGGCCCGAGTGAAGAGGGGGGTGGGGGGTTGTTAATAAGCCACTGAATTATGGAGCGTGTGCCGCGCTGAGGGCCTGAGGCGAATGCAGGAAGACTTTGAGGACTGCTGGCGGAGACTTTGACGAGTGTAGCTCGCAGTTCTGCTTTACGGTTTCATCTTGTTCTGTTCTGTTGTGAAGCTCGGTCTCCAAACTAAAGATGCATTTTCCTTTTCTGAGCACAACAAACTCTAATTGGGTCCCAGAGGCAATGAACCCGTTTCAGAAAATAATAATCTTAAGAGCTTTACATGCAGTGTTTACCCTTGAATCTGTTTGTGTTGCGAGGCTTGAATTACAAAAACCACTGAGGAAAAGAAAAAAAAAAAAAAGCAGATCAGTAGATGTTTTTCCTAAACAATGCAGTTGCTGACATCAGATAAGACCATGTCTTATGTTGAAAATTAAAAATTGTAACTTATTGGATCAAACTTTGAGAATAACACAGAGTATGTGCTATGAATTTAGCTCAATATCTATAAAAACTGACAGAGTTAAAACAAATTTTGTGTTGGCTAATGTCAGTTAGCTGTGGCAACCATCTTGACTTGGACCGACTCTAGCAGCCAATCAGTTGCAGATGCATTTCTATTTATTCCTTTCTGAATGTTTTACTGTATTAAAATCTGTCCTGAAGTTCATGAGATATTTTGCTAACAGACAAACAGGGTTGGGAGTATATGCTGTGAATGACTCTCAGCTATGCCTCTTTAGCTCAATATCTGTAAAATTGATTGAGTTAAAGATATTTTTTGTGTTTTTTAAGGCCAGTTTTCTGTGGTGGTCATCTTGAATTGGACTGACTCCAGAAGGAGACCAGTTGTAGATGCACATCCCATAATTACTTTTTGGTTATTTTTTGGGTTTAGGTTATCTGTTATTTAACAGTCAACAATGGTGTACCACAAGGCTCAGTCTTAGGACCAACCCTCTTTACAATCTACATAGGTAAT
>JARVLU010000528.1:19296633-19308289 GCA_031762415.1 Simpsonichthys santanae | reverse complement strand
CTCTTCCACTGGTACATTTTCATCTTTAAATCACTTCTTGGTCTGTTGCCTTCATACATCTCCTCCTACATGTCACTACGTGAGTGCAGCTACAGCGTGCGCTCAGGACATTATTACATGCAGTGTTCCCTCAGTGAGGATTGAACTTGGCAAAAGGGCCTTCTCCTACTCCGCTTCTGTTTCCTGGAATATCTTGCAAAAAGCTCATAAGCTCTCGACCTTGACCTCTCTAAATGGCTTAAAATATCTGTTAAGTTCTTGGCAATAACCAACACAGACATGTTCCTGTTTTTAGTTTTCTACACCACTTTACAATCTAGCTGGGTGTTTTGTTTTTTTGTTTTTTTTTTGGCTACACATCACTCTTGTTTGTTAAAATCAGGTCTCTCTTGTAAATGAGTCCACGAGGCTCAATGGGATTAACCTGTATAAATAAAGGTTTAATGAATGGTAGTTTCATTCAAACTGCCCAACAATTCATGAGATATTTAGCCAAAAACATATATTTTCTTGTTGTTACGTTGTTTTCGCTCCATTTTATTCAATAAAACTAATATTTTTTTCCCTTTTTCTGTTTTTAGGTATAGTTTCAGGAATGTGGGAACAGCTTCCATAGTTCAGCCTCATCCAGCAGCATGATTGGCGCATCCAGCCATTCAGGGGACACCTTGATAGCGTGCCACTTCCCCGTGGTCCAACTTCCTACTTGGCAGCTTCCTGTCCAAGCCCTGTGCAGCAAGAGACCTGGCCGGCTCTGCTCAGTGGGCCTGACCCGGGCTGCGTCCCTCCCAGACCAGGACACATCGACCAGAGAGCACGCCTTCACAGGTGGACGAAGACGTTTCTCCAGCAGCCACGGTGGTCTCAACGAGGATCGAGCAGAGGAGGAAGGAACGAGCGACAGCAGCGGGAAGTACGACTCCACCTCGTCGCCAGAGGAGACGAGTTCCCGCCCGAGGCAGGAGAGCTCAGTGCGATCACACAACTCGTTCCTTCCGAATGCAGAGCTCGATGAGGAAGAGGAGGATGAGTATAGTGGTGGGGACAATCTCCACAGATATCACGAGGACTCCTCTTTTGTGTTGCATGGAAGTTCTAACTGGTCCCTCAGCACTGGTGACGTGAATTTCGCATTTCCTGATGGGGACCTGGACAGCGAATGGGGTAATGAAGGTACCATGCTGGGCATGGGAAGGGATGGACCCGAACGCCAGCTTCACGTGAGCAGATCTGGCATCGGTTTGGAGCAGGACTCCCACAGGTCACAGGATAACGTGTCCGTCTGCAGCCGCCGGCAGGACAAATGCTCGTCCGTCACTCACACGGAGTTCGGCAGTGACTCCTCCTGCAACAGCTCCGATGGCGTTTTGGTGAACTTCTGTGCCATCTACAACAAGAGCAACAATCCTGCCACCCCTCATGACCTCAGTAGTCCTGCAGTTCCCTCCTCTGAGGGCTCCGTGTTCCTCAACCTTCAACCGGTTCCTCAGACAGGACTTGTTCATGACGCGACAGTTTACTCTCCCCTAAAAGAAGAAGCTGACGTGGGTCTCTCCGAGTCCCATTGGTCTCCTCAGGGTCTCGACTCAAACTGCAACCTTTACACCCTAGAGCCGCAGGCCCCGGGCCTCTCTTCTCTTGAGGTTTCAGACCTGGCAGCCTGTCTTCAAAGCCAGGCCTCGCTGGCCATAGGGACCAACCAGAAGTACTACAAGCTCGTGACCTGCGACCTCTCCTCCCAGTCGCCGAGCCCAGTCTGCTCCAGCATCACCGGCTGCCCCGAGGGGCACGGCAGAAGCAGCCCGATCCCTCTGCCTCTTGACTTTAAAAAAGAAGAGCACTCTGAAGTTGTGAAGGTCGGTTGGAAACAAGAACTTCTTCTTTAGCGCACATTTACGCCAACATGCAGTGCAGATACATAACTCACTAAATTAAAAGTGTGTTCTGAATGTGAATTGGTGCAAAACATTGTGTCAGTTTTCGTTATGGTTCGAGGGTCTTTGTCGTGGTTTTAGACAATAATCTGGTTTAGTATTGGGAATATTGTTTTAAATTGATTTTAGTTTATGTTCTTAGTTTGTCTCCATCATTGCCATTAAATGTCCTTAATAGTTTCTGGTTCTACTTGGCTTTCATTAGTAATCATCACACCTACATCCTTTCTCCTAGAATATCCCCTTTGTTTTCCTCAGTCAATTTATCATCTTATGTTATGTTGGCTCTTTGTGCCTTTGAGTTTATCAAAAGTTCAAGTTTTAGTCCTGAGTTTGCCTCCTGATTTCTTGCATTTGGGTGCTAGTAGGGGTTCTCAGGCCTTCATTGCAACATTGTGTCTTGTTCTGACTTTAATTTTGCCTCCAAAAAAATTATACCTAACAAAAAATATTCATCTACACTGCTCATCATTCACTATTCACCTGACACACCTGTGCATGCCCATACCATGACACTCCCTCTTCATTTTTTCATATTCAATAAAACGCAAATTCATTATGATTTAATGATTAACAATTTCATAAAATTTACATAAAATCTTTTCCTCCCTAATCTGTTTTGGCCTTTGAGGCTTGAATGATTAAGGAGCTCTGGATTTTGCTCTTCTGGAGTCGTCTTTTTTGTTGGTAGAATATTTTACCTTGTGCAGAGTTTATTATCATCCAAACCAAACAACAATCATTATTTCAGTTATTCTGTTTGTACACAAACAAACGCGTCATATTAAGTTGGTAAAAATCAAAACAACTACCCAAGACTTGATGGATGATGTTAGCTGAAATTATTTAGTTGATTTTAAGAAATTAGGATTCTTGTTGCTTCCTCATCAGGGGACAGAAGATAGAAGAAAAAATAATAATTTTCTTTAACGTTTCTGACTATCAGGCATGTGATGACCAGGTTGCCACCACCTCCAGTGACAGAGCCCCCTGCAGGACGCAGCATGCAGACATCATCCAGAACGTCTCCCACTCGCTCTGTTCTCTGCGGCCCAATAGCCCACATAGCAGCAAATACCAGTCTGCAGGAGCTGAATCCACACAACCATCTGCGACTGGGAACCAAGTGCACAATGACGCAGATGCTACTGAAACAAGTATAAGAGAAATATGATTATAGTTGTTATTGTTTAGAGGGATATCAAATTAATACCTGAATATAACATTTACATGCACGTTTTCCTCTGTCAGGAGTTACTTCCTCAAGCAAAGAAGCGGTGCACCATAAGAAGCTCCAGAGGCCAACCTCACTGCCCATCCAGCCGTTTGTTCTGCTCCCCACAGAAAAGCCACAGGCCCAAGCCCAGTGCCTGGGGGGTCTCCTGGAGCAGTACATCAGTCAAAAGAGCAGCAGGCCTGATGGCTTCCAGAATGGTCTGAAGTTCAAGATGAAAAGAAGTCGGTGTTTGTCTAAACTTCAGCCGTCACCAGTGACAAATGACTGCCCCGTCCTCCTGGAGGCGCCATCCAGCTCAGACACCTGCTCCACCTGCACACCGAGTCCACAATGCCTTAGCCGCAGACACACGTGGAGCCAGTTTAGTAAAAGCCAAGGCTTGGACCTGCAGAGCTCCCAGCTGAAGCCCGTGGTGCAGATACAAGATAACACAAGCCCAAACAGTTTTTCCAACTCAACCCCAAATCAATACAAACTTGTTAAGATTCCCACTTATCAGAACCTGATGAACCTCCCCACAGAGCCCAAATGTTCCGGCGTGTCCCTGACCAACGCCGCCTACTGCTCAACATCCTCTCAAACATCACCCACATTAGCCACGACCGCTAAAAACTCAAACCAGCCTCATGCGACCTCACAACCTCAGCTGAAGTTTCAACAGCGTCAAACTGCTCCTGCAGCAGACTCGTGCTTTTTGCACAGCAGCGGTAAAGCCGCCCTCTCCACCGTGGCTCCTGTCTCATCTTTAAGCTCATTCCTCGCCGTGGCCACTTCACGCCTGCATCACAAACAAACCCAGGACACTGCTGGGCTCGATTTGAGGCCAAGTCAGAGTCAGCGCAGCCAGACTGTCATCCCAAGTGACAGGCGGCCCATGGAGTTCTGCCAGTCGCCTGACATATCATACGAGTCGATGTCTATCAGTCATCTTCAGAGGAAAGGTGAGGGTCAGCTCACGACTGTCACTAAATACATTTTCAATAACAGCTGGATAAAAATTCTGGATCATAAATATAACTAGGCTGTTGTTCAGTTAATCTCTTTAGTGATGAGCTGTTGAAAGCAGCAATAACATCTCAGTGCTGCAGCAGTCTTCAACACCCTGGAGGGGCTTCCTCTCAAACATGACCTATTTTTAACTCTCCCCGCACAGGATTGGTGGAGCTCTCTGAAGCATGTGCGACGACAGTCTCCGAACGAGTGATGCAGCGCAGCTAATAACTGATATCACACCACTTGGCCTTCTCGGTGTAAAGTTAATTACATGCGTGTGAATGTTTTAGAGTATACATCCAGTGGTGGAGGCGTCTGCAGCAGCAAAGAGCATGGTGTGGTGCAGCGCTGCAGGGGGCGTCAACATGCATAAAGAATTTACCGTGACATTTGCATGAGTTGGTCTGTGAGGGATGGGAAACGAAAAGCAGGGCAGAGAGAACAGCTACTGAAATGGCAAACGGACCATTTCATCTTCAGTTACAGTTCAGATTTCCAATCCTGCAAAAATGAGAAGGAACCCTGAAAGCAGGCTGTCATAATTATGTGCTCTGATTGTGTATAAGTGTTAAATATTTTATTTTTGTCTATAATTTAAACTGTATCTTCTCATAAGTGAGGAAAAAAGCTGAATTAAACATGAATAGCATGAGCATTTTCATCTGACTCAAGTCAGATTAATCCAGTGGCGCCTCTAATGTTTTATTGGCGTGGCCACGTAAGACGCACACCAAAACCAGACACCGTTATAGGCCTTTCACAAAAACACAATTTGCTGGGCGATTAATTGTCTCAGAAATTATTGCGATAAACGATAAAATTGTTTGAAATTTGACAATTAGTAATTATTGTCAAAGAAATATGAAGAACTGTTAGTAAATTTGTTTTGCATGTAGTACCATTTTTCAACCACTGAAAGGCAGTATAAGACTGTTTGAATTGAAGGATGGATAGTGAGGGAGCGAGCAGCGTGTCTCTTTATAAAAATTGGAGGGAGGGCCCTTGATGTGACATGTGCCGTCTCTTGTTCCTGTTTTTCAGTTCTCAAAATGGCGGACGCTTGGTGTGGTTTGAGCTCTTTAGCATAGCATTTTTCATACAGAGCTTTTAATTTAAAAAAAAAATCAGTAAACAAGTTCTCAACTTCTTTTTGCAGAGAAAAGCAACTTTTTACACAAAGGCACAGGTTTCAAGGTTAAGGAGTATGTTGAACAAAACACTTACAGGAACAAGCGTTCTCAAGTTCAAAGCCACCTCTTCATCAAACTTATTTTAAAATGAGCTTGTTGCTGTGTACTTTTGTGAATTTTTGATATAACTAAGAAACGCACTGTCAATCAACGTATCTAAATTTATATTTCTGAAATAATTTATGCTTATAACATCCTGAGATCCTGCATCCTGATGTTGAGGACACTGGTTTTGGACCAGTTGTCGTTATTCAGAAGGACTAGATTTAAACGTTCTTTTAGCGATCATCTTATGATGATGAAGCAAACTGTGAAAGCGTGTGTGATGTCATGTGATGTGTTGTGGATGACCCATCTCAATGTTTCCAGGTCTGCTGAGGTCTGTGAGCGGCGCTGTGGATTTGATCTTGGCTTATTTCGGGCGCAGCAGAGACCCAGAGGAAAAGGTATGAATCAGCAGAACCGAGCACCGAGAACAATGTGTCCGAGCACGAGACGCAACATTGATATCAGAGCAAAGGTGTTAAATAACTGGAGTCACCCAGAACAATCTGTGCTGTTCTTTTCTCTGTGGCACAGATGCGTCTGGGCAACAGCTCCTGTAGTCCCTCTGTTGCTGATCTGGTCCTGGAACATCTGTGCCCTGCAATCCAGAACATTTTAGAGGATGGTCTGAGGGACCACAAGCTAGATTATGTGATCGGGCAGAGCCGCAATCATTCCTGGAAAGTGGTGGAGATTTCCACAAGAATAGGTACTTGCAGTTGTGCTTTCATGATGCATGAAGTGGGAGGCGATATGGTTAATTTGTCCTCATGTCTGTCCAGGTCCAACCACCAGGATCCTTCATAGCCTGGTCTCAAAGATCAGGTGTTGTTCTGAACTCAGCAGCCACAGCATGAGACTGAGAGCCTTCATCATGGGCCTTCTGAAGTAAGAACAAGCTGCTTCATTTGTTCAAACATGGGAAGAAAATACAAACGCCTACTTCTGTCGGGTTTCTTCTCTTACAGTTTGAGGTCTTTGGAGTTCTGGCTCAGTCACCTTCAGAGTCAAACAGGTGAGCATAAAGTCGTATACCTGTACTGTACTACACTTCTTCTTTCGGCTTTTCCCTTTTCAGGGGTCGCCACAGCGAGTCATCCTCCTCCACCTCACACTAACTTCATGATTCTCTTGCATATAGGCACTTAGCAACTAAATGCATTGTAACCAGTATCTCTGGACCAGACTTAACTTTTTTAGATTTTCTACCTGGATTATTGAGCATGCATCATGATATTGTAACAAGTAGTTACTCTAAATTTATTTGTGTCATTCACATTGAGTTCCTCAGTTCGGCTCCTCATCTCCCACCTTTTCCTCTTACTCCATCTCAGCTGCATCTACTTACTCTCATTTCCTCTCAATACTTACTCTCTGAGCTCTTCATAATCTTCATTTTGTTATTTTGGTATTTGCCAGCTGCCATGTCAGCTTTTAAAAATAATAAATTCTATTCGTCAACCAAGTCCAGTCTGCTTCCTACATAGTAAAACCCTGACAACATGTGCTAATGATAAATTGTATGTAGCCACACTAGAGAAAAATCCATTACCTGTATTGTATTGGAATTAAACATTTACATTTTGCATAAACTTTTTTGTTTCACCTGGTCTCAACCCAACATGCCAGACTAATTATAATCTGCTATGCCATGATTTTTAGTTTAGTTTTGTTGCGGCCTTGGCGAGAGGTCCCGGGTTCAAATCCCGGACGAGCCCCCAGTTTGTTACAGCCTGGCTCTAGGACCATAACAAATAAAGGAGAAGCAACACATCAGATAACTTGAAATTATATTTATTTAACAAAAGTCATGGCTGGCTGGAGAAGAGAGGTCAAGAAGGGAGAGAGGGGAGGAATGAGAGCAAGTGGTGGATCTTACGTTGGATCTGAAGCTCTTCTGGAGACACTGGCCAGCTGCCTCCACTTCCAATCAACAACAGTTAGGAGCTCTGAAACACAGACATGTTAGAGAGGCCAAGAGGGAAGCCTTGGCCATACCAGTTTGATAACGCTCTGCTATAAAACAATGATAATGTGGTTGAACGGTCGGCTGAGGTGGGTTTTTAAATTTGGTTTAAGACTATTGTTTTAGGAAGGACATTTTAGACTATTAGCGCTACACTTTTGTATTTTTACTGGTTTTTGGTTCTTACTGTGTGCCGTTTCCACAGATGTAGTGACCACATACTACCACTCCTGGGGGTTCCTGTTCGTGTCGCTGGGCCGGTGTCAGCCCTTGTTTCAGGAGCTGCTGCTCCTTCTGCAGCCACTCTCTGTGCTGCCCTTCGACCTCAACTTGGTCCTGGAGCCGCAGCTGTCGCGTCGCAGGGATCGAGACACTTTCCCACCTCGGCCTTGCTCAGCTCCTCTAACGAAGAGGTGGCCAAAGCAACAAGCTGACAGAAGGGCAGGAAACAGCTGCAACAGGCAGAGCTTCAGCTGCTACAAGGAACAACATGGAGACGTCTGTGCCTGCAGAAGTCCAGCATCAGCTCCTGTTTCAGAGTTTTTGTCCCACGACATTGATCCTGTGAATTTCGGGGCGAATTCAGCGAACTGTACACAAAACCACACAGATACTTGGTTTCAGATCAGTATGGATAGCACGGAGGATGAGACCAAAAAACACTGTGGGACCCAAATCCCAGGGACTCCTGTTCAGGCAGAGAGTTCCTGTCTGAGCAGCCGGCGCTGGGCCCGACTGTTCGGAGCAGCTTCTACCAGAGCAGAGAAAAGTTCTGGAGCACAAAGTGAGAGGTGAGAGGAGTGCACATTTTTTGTCATGACCTGCTTTTTATGTGCCGATTGAAAAAGTCTTTTCGTTGCTCTTTATTTCCCCCCAGGTGCAGATTACCATCTCAGTGGCTCCATTTGAACCGATCTCAGCTTGGACTGTTGGTCCAGTCCATCCGGTCGTTAAAGCTAGGAGGGGCTCAGACTTTAACGAGCTGCTGAAAAGTGAAGCCTCTTTAGACAATCAGCAGACTATTTACTATCATAACAAAAAAAAGTCCTCAGTGCATGGAAACACATAAAAAGAGCTTAACCACAGTTCTGAACTGAGAGGAAAGCACAAAAATACAAGATTAATGACCGCCAGCTCATATTCAAGTTTTATGATGCACTAGTTCAGGGCTATTCAACAAAACTGCTCCACAGTTTCTGAAAGCCAACAGCTCGGGGGCCGGACATCAAGCAATTAAAGTCGTCTTGTGAATAAACCAAGCTTTACAATGAGCTGTTACCTTTTAAATGGTTTATTTTATTGCATTGAATCATAAATGCAATAAACAGAACCCAGAACCCCCCCAAAAACAAACGAAACAAAATTATGAAGTGGGCCGGGTTGAAGTCACCCGCGGACCGGAAATGGCCCACGGGCCACCCGTTGAATAGCCCTGCACTAGTTGACATCAAATCAGATAATCAGAAACAGGTTAAATAGATAGTTCAGATCTTTAAAAGAGGGGGTTTGTGTAAAGGTTCTGAACAATTAATATCTTGCCTGTTGTGGATAACTTTTGAAGTGACCCCAGTTTAAAAAAAAAAAAAAAAAAAAAAAAGTTTAATTCAAACCAAATTGACAAATTAAGGTCAGAGCTGTGGCTGTTAGCTCTAGTCCAATCAGAATTAAAGAGTAATTCTCCAAACTACAGGTGCTCAAAAAGCTAGCTACAACAGGTAAGATGTAATTATCATAACCTTTTCTTCGACTCCACTTCAGAGGGTTTTAATTAGCGCTTTCAACTCATAAAAGCCTGAATAATGTGGTTTTAAATCATGTTTTAAACTCTTCATGCAGCTCAGAATGAGTCTAATTGAGCAATGGGTCTGATCTGCAGCAGGTTTTTCATTAAACAATAACTCAGCCGATCTTGAAAGAATTTCCCTGCAACAGCTTTAAAAACAAGCGACAACAATTATGACGGATAAGAATAATCTTGTTTGGGTGCTCTCTTCTGCAGATAATTGTCATAAAATGAGATTTTTCTGCTGTTCTTGTGCTGAAAGACTATCTGTTCCTCACGATGTCTGCTCATTTTCTTCACGAGTCAAAACTTGGTGCCAAATACTGTAACACACACACAACCTCTCTAAACCTTTACATTTGGATTCACTTTCCTTTTTTAACCATCTCCACCAGCATGGATTCACTGTAGGTGCATGAAGGTGCCCCTGTGTTTTACTTGACCTCTGAACTCTCCTACCGTTGTATGGTGCAAGCCGTCTGGTGGACATTTAAAGTGTGACAAAGATGCTCTGCAGTCATGTGAAGTCTGTGAAACCTCATCTTCTTTCTTCTGGTCGTTCCTCTGAATGTCGACAATCAGCATCTGTCAATAAAAACTTTTTTCCTCGTCTGTTTCTGGAGAAAATGAATAAAAGTTGATCTAAACGTGAACTTTGTCCTGTAACAAGCACGTTTGAGCCACTTCTGTGATCAGGAGGCTTTATTAACACAGATGTGTGCTAACAATGACGCCGCCACACTTCCGTCAGGTGAGGGAGTGAGCGGGGGAGGTGTCGTACTGTTCTCCCTGTTCGGGCGCTGTTGGTTCTTAAAGTAGACCGCTGTTCGAAGTCAGTCAGCGCCTTGATGATGGCGGGATAACCATTGCCAAACAGGAAGTGAGACTTTGGCACGTGTCCTGTGAAAAGACATTGTAGAGGTTGGTTTTTAAGTCCATACAGAATCCATCCCTCCATTTTATTTACCCGCTTATCCTTTCTGGGTCACAGGGAGCTGGTGCCCATCTCCAGCCCCCCGAGAGGTGGAGTTCACCCCGGACAGAGACACGTGAAGACAAATGGCATCCTCACTCATATCTAGATAATTTAGAGTTGCCGATGAACCTAACATGCGAACCTGCTGTGACGACCTGTGTTCAGATTGACAAAGCTAAATACAGTTCAGCTCTGTGGCATATTGTTACTTTTAACTTTTAGCTAGCTTTTTTAAATTTTTTTATTTATTTTTAATTTTAGCTTGTGTTTAGCTCATTCAAGCATTTTAGAATTTTCTCCTTTTGGTTTTTTGCCACTGTTCCGCTTCACATTTTTATTTTTAGCTTCTTCAGCAATTTTTTTTTTAAGTTATTCAGCGTTCACCGCAATTGAAATATAATTTTAAATTCACTCTGTCTGTGTGCAGCTTTCTACAGCTAAAGGCAATCCTCTCTTTTATACCTGACAGTCACGTTTTGGTGTGGTTTAGACCCAAGGGTGCAGGCAGCGCGACAACTCTGCAGGTAAAATAATAATGTTTAATGTAAAGAACATAAAATAGCTGACAGGGCAGCAAACTTACATACTCAGGGAATCAAAAGGAACTCAGGAGACAATGCCAGGACAACGATAAACACCAGGACTCAGACTTAAATACACAAACACACAGCGTGACAATCACAAACACCTGGACGACACGAGGGTGGAAATAATCAAGACAATTAAGAGACCCAGGGAGTGTAGGGATGGGGACCCGCCACCAGAGGGCACCATCCTTACACTGACACATAGGGATCATCATCCATTTGATATGGTTTTCCAGAGATGAAGGTGTTTAAGGACTTATAGCAGGGCACCGTGCTGCAGATTGCTTTCAGACGTGGTTTTGGCCTCTGGGCCAAAATTAACACAGAAAGATTAAGATATACATCACTTTGAATTAAATTATATATATTACTTAATATATCTGAGCTTAAGTTTTTAAATAAATAAACACAACTGTAACAATGTGACTTTGACGCCGTCATACTTTGAACCATGTCAGAAAAAGATGCGTGAAGCCGAAGTGTTTAAGAGGAAGAAGCGAAGTTTACGTCGATGTGTTGACTGCCGGCGAGAGGCAGATTCATCGATCTCCTTCGAATCCTCTCCTGTGTCTCCCGATGAAACTCAGTCAGTGCTTTCTGGCACATCGTGGAGTAGGTGCAGCCGATGTACTCCTGACGTCTTGGAATGAAACCTGATAACAGAAAGGGAAAGGATTAAAAAAAAAAAAAAAAAAAACTTCCATTTTGCAACAGTGCGTGGGATACTGTAATTATTTTCAAGGTTTAACCAACATTAAAACTCTTAAAACTTTGAAAGGCAGCCGGTGATATGCATTCATTAAAGGGATTATGGTTGTTTCATTTCCAACATATAAGTAACTATTTATACCTTTCTTCTATTTGCTGTACATCTAAAAAAGCTAAGTCTGGTCCTCTGGACATTCAAAAAACAAAACAAAACAAAGCAAAAAAAAAAAAAAAAAA
>JARVLU010000528.1:19284612-19296045 GCA_031762415.1 Simpsonichthys santanae | reverse complement strand
TTGAATGTCCAGAGGACCAGACTTAGCTTTTTTAGATTTTTCTACCTGGATTATTGAGCATGCATCAGGGTAATATGATTATGAACACACAGTCTTTTATTTTGAAGCAGTTTACAAAATATATACAGTATTTTGTTGCTTTGTTTTGATGAAGAACTGAGTAAAAAGTGTCAATGAAGAGCGACTATTAAACAGCTGTAGAGCTACATCCAGTCCCTTTTATCTGAAAGTTTCAATTAAATCTGTCCTGCAGTTTAGAAGATATTTGAATAACAGACAGAACAGGTCAACCCCAAATAGTTTAACTGAAACATTTTAAATTAAGAGCTCGTGCAACCTGTTAGTGCTCAGAATATGTGTTGGGTGTTACTTTCTGCTACTACCAAACCAAGCTTTAAGGTAAAATGTGTAAAACTGACTCAGCTGCAGTCATTTTTGTGCTTAAGTTCACTGGGCTGTGGCAGCCACAATCAGGATGACCCCAGTTCTTAAACACTTATAGATGTGCACCCAGTGATTACTTTCTGCAAGTTTCATTTATATTAATCCAGTGGTTCATGAGATATTTTGCTAACAGACACACGCTCACTGTGTGCGGACGACAGCATGATCATCCGCATATGGAAAGCCTAACGGCCTCCAGAGCCTTCCTGTTTGCAACATAAAGTTATCAGGTTTAATTTAAATTAAATAAAAACACTTGAGTTGTCTTTTTACTCACCCCGGGATGAGATGGGGAACATTTTTGCTGAATTTCAGGCTACGTTCGTCCATGTCGGAGCAGCTGACAGCTCGTCTCCCTGAGCACGTTGCAGTTGCTACAGAGATTCAAACCCAAACACATGTGATGCAGTTTGGTGTCAATAGAACTTGTACAAATAATTTAATTAAAAGTAAACAAGTGTTCTGGCTGAAAACAATGATTGGACGCTCAACACTGACCTCTGGCGGACATATTTGGAACAGCTAGTCCAAACTTTAAATGTGAACTGCAAAAGTCACGTGCCTAATCAGAACACTGCATGTTTTTTTTTTGTTTTTTTTTAACAAAAATAATGATTGTTAACCTTTTTTTCTTCTTAATTTTTTTTAAATATATGTATAAATACAGTATATTTATTTTACATGCTTTATCAGTCTACTTCCCTTTAAAACAGTTTTCATGTGAAAAGTGCTGAACAGTAACACATATTTTAAATAGCATTACTTTTTAAATTATTATCATTAATAGTGATCACATGTTGACAGACATGCCTGCAAAGAGGTAACCTCTGAGGGAACAACCTGGTTCAACGTGCCGTCCACCAATCAGAGGACGACTTCGTCTCTAGCTTCCTCAGGCCACATGAGGACCCGTCCTCAGGCAAGATTCATTTTCAAGATTCACCTTTAACTTTAAAACAAAAAGGTCTTCAAAACACCTCCGCAGATCTAATGGCAGGAATTGGTCAACATTAAAGCTCAGCTCACGAAATACACAGTACAATGAAAAACAGGAGTGCAATAAAACCAAGTGATTAAAATTGTTTATTACATAAAATCAGACCAAACAACAAAATAAGTGTCTTTTTTAGTGTACAGGACTCTCAACAGTGGTCTCTGTTGGTCAGGAAATACCAAATAGAAGATCTTAAAATAATCTCCAGGAATAAAATTAAGTGATGCATTGAATGGTTATATTGTGAAGTCTCAAGAAATTTTAGCCTCAGGATTAAAAACAACAACAACAACAATTATTCAACCTTTATTTATACAGGTTAGTCTCATTGAGCCTCAAGGTTGTTTAAAATCCTTTAGAGAGGTCAAAGTCGACAACTTCAGATCTTTTTGCAGGTGTTCCAGGAAACAAGAGTGGAGTAGAAGGCCCTTTTGCCAAGTTTGGTTCTCACTGAGGTGACACTGCATGTAATAATGTCCTGAGAGTGCACGCTGTAGCTGCACTCACCGAGTGACATGTAGGAGGAGATGCATGAAGGCAGCAGACCAAGAAGTGATTTAAAGATGAAAATGTACCAGTGGAAGAGTCTGCGTGAAGGTAATCATGTCCAGTTAACCAGTGACTACAGGGTGCAGTGATGAGTATGGTAATCACAGCTGGTTTTGAATCTTAGTGCAGCATCCAACATCTGCAGGATGCATTCATGTAACTATTGTCACCGTAGTCAACAGAGGGAAGGAAAGTAGCAGTTACAAGGTGTTTCCTAGCGTTCAGAGTTAGACAGGATCTATTTCTAAAAAAGAAACCCAGTTTAACTTTTAGTTTCTTCACCAAGTTTTCGACATGAGGCTTAAAAGAGATGCAAGTCGATACCCACATATTTGTAAGAACCAACAAGCTCAATAGGAACACCATTCAAAGATAAACTAGAAGGAAGGACTGCCAGTACCGTCTTCCTGTTTGAAAACAACATCCCTTTGGTTTAATCAGCATTTAGCACCAGTTTGAGACGGAACAAATCTGACTGGATGATGTCAAAAGCGGATTGTAAAAGGCGGAAAACCTTAGCAACTGTTCTAGCTCGACAATAAAAAACTGTGTCATCCGCATAGAAATGTAAAGATGCATCATGACCTGACCTACATTACTTATGTAGATTGTGAATTGGGTGGGTCCTAAGACTGAACCTTGTGGTACACCATTGTTAACAGTTAGATAGCTGGAAGCAGTAACATTATGTTGAACACATTGCCTCCGATCTGAGAGACAATTAGAGAAACAACCAATGGTGTGATCTGAGAAACCAATTTCTGAGAGCTTATGACATAGGATGTCATGATCCACAGTGTCTAAGTGCAGCACAGTAGTCCTTACCATCCAATTCAACGTCATTAAAAACCTTCAGCGAAGCAGTCGTTGTGCTGTTGTTTCCTGAAAACTATTCTTGTGCTTCTTAAGGTCAGCTGGCTGTGTGACTTCAAACTCAAACAGTTAAGTATTTTCTGAGTTTCACTTAAAGCTGTCCACTGCTTCATGTGATACTATGGAGCTACATTGAAGGAACTGTTGCAACAATTTTACCAGTCACCCACGTCGTGCAAACACTCGTTAAAACTGTATACCAATAAATCACAACTATCAGCCTCAAGTAAATTCTAGTCACCCATCAACTGTCTTGAGACTATAAAGCTGTTTGCGCTTTCAGGCGTTTTTTTCCTCTGGCTGCGTTTTCAGGCTTGAGTGGATGTGTGCGTCAGTTCGGATCAGATGACCCTGAGGTGCGTCTTCACCTGGAGAATGTAGGCAGGAGTGTCCGATCGACACATTCCTACAACTTAAGATTAAAAAATGTAAAAAAAATCCTGCTTTGTTTGGTTTGCCGACGTGAAGAAACGGCTCGCGCTGTTGCAACTTCTGCTCAAACCTCAACACTGTGGAACCGCAGAAGAATTTCAACACATTACTCGTCTGCAAAGACATTGCCAAGTCAAAAAAATAAATCATAAAATAAGAAACAAAACCTATTTTGGCTCATATTGATGTTAAATTAAAAACTGTAAGCAAACATGCTCAGATACCAACTACCACGTGTTGATACCTGCAGGAACAGAAAAAGTTATGGAAATAGGTTAGCATAGGCAACGTCCAAGGAAAAGCCATTTAGGATGGAGAAGTCCAACAATCTTGATGTATTGATATGCAAATATGCTTCGGTTTATTCAAACAAGTGCTTAGTTTACACTTTTAGAATAACATCTGAAAAACTAGCAGGGTACACTGCACCATTTGATATACCGTAGTTCAGGGTAACCATTTTCCTGTTTAAATTTAAAGTTTGCAATGAGGACCTTTATTGTCATGGAAACTGTTTTTGTTTATCTTTCTTGTAGTTTTGTCAGCATTTTTTTTTAAATATGCAAATCACAGTGTGTGTCGTCCAAATCTCTTATAGCTAAAAATGCAAACGTGAGTTTTCTGTTGGCACTGAAGTGGTTTCCTTATTTCAGGTATTTGGTGACAGGTAGATGCAGGTATGAACATGCAGCTCTGTGATATGATGTAAAGAGGCGTGGCAAAAGGAAGAGAGGTGGATCAGAGAATAGTTTTCTCATTTTTTTTTTTTCAAATCTCTACATCACCTCTTTACCTGAACAGGTTGTCTTAGCCTGTTCCTTCTTCTTTGTGGAGTTCAGCAGGTGAGGACGAACCTGGAACATTTCTGGGAATGAATCTATACAGGAGCTTTGGGAATCTCATGGAGACATGGGTGAATGAGGCCATAACGTCTCCACAGCTGCTTCAGAACAACACCTTAGACGCTCTTGGACCTACCTCCGACATGGGAATCAACCCTCGATCAGAATCGGTGGACTCTGGTGTGGAGTTAGCCAGCTGTGGCACGCCGTGTCAGGTCTCATCCTCTTCTCCCTCAACAGAAACGGACTCACCTGTGCTACAAAGTGAAGGACTCCCTCCAGCACTGTCCCAGTCTCCTGTCCTCTCCTCTCCCGTGCCGTCGTCCTGCTCTTCCTTGTCGTCCCCATGCCTCTGTTCCAGCGCAGCCGAGGAGGAGTCCTCCGCCTTGCACCTAAAGGTCGAAAGAGCACTTCGGAAGGCTGCCTCCAGGAACTGGAAGAGCATAGATGAGTCAGCTGTCCAGCAGCCTCGAGCATCTCTCCTGCCCAAACGGCACGCATCAGAGTTAGTGAGGTGTCCAAGGTCGCAGAGCTTCGACACCAAGAGGAGGTTCGACCCGTCTGTGCCTCTGAAACAAATGTCAGAGGTGGAGCAATGTATTTTGAGTTCCGATGAGCAAAAATCAAAGGTAAAACACGTTAACTGCAACCAGACTGAATGTTTAGCTGCTTTGCAGAAGAGCTGAAACTCAAAGCCCTGGATTTGTTTTCCCCACACTGGTTTTGGAATTACACAGTTATCAGTGACTCAACGGACTCATGTACAGTCTTGCACAGCGCATGCTTGAAAATGTTGATGGGAAGTCTGGTAGAGTCTCTATTCAAGGCATTGCAACACCTGCTTGCAAAGAAGATCTTAAAGTCAGAGGCAGACATGTCATTAGTCATGATCGTTCATGCTCATGATTCCATCATTTGGCTGGAATGGATCTGAAACCGGTCCAGCCAGGTGACAAACCTGAGAAGAATAGAGGCGTGAGCGGGAACCTAAAAGGTCAGCGGGGGTTTTTGACAGAAGTGAAAGAAAAAAAAACATGTCATGAACCAGACAGCAGAGGAATCCAGTTCTCATTTGGAGCTTCTTTGACTGATGACGTAAACAACTGTCAGATACGTCTCCCATCGAGTGAAAATTTTAAATCGGCTCCTTTTGTCAAACGAAAGCGTTGCAGCAGAAGGATTAAGGGTTTGCATTGGAGTGGCTCTTTGCATTTCAGCCCTCGGGTGTGCGTGTGTGCGCAAGGAGTCCTTGCTTTGTTACGGCCGGGGTTAAATAACTGTGAGCAATGCAACACGGAAATTATGACAAGTTATTGTTTCAAAAAGCTCCTTTAAAGTTGGAAACAATGAGCTAAATAATCTCGATTTTCTGACCCAACAGGTTTTCAATGTTGCTTAGAAAATTAATCTCAAGCCTAATTAAAGATGACAACTTAATGAGCTCCATGAGTTACTTGTGTAAAACAATGTATCCTTATACTTGTTTTACATCACGCCTTTCCTAACATAATTTGCCACTCTTTATTTATTTATTATTAAAGTTAGCACGGAACCAAGTTCATTCATCGCATAAAACACTGCATTTCATTTACAATCTACAAGTTGCTTGCTGATGCACTAAATACATTTATCAAACACACGGCAATGACACTTTTTTTGTTTCTAAATTTTATCCTGGTGAAGGATAAAATAAGTCTGAGATTGGCAGAAATTATATATTTTTTAAGTAAATTAATGAAATTTGAGGAATAAATAAACATGTGAAGCTCATTTTAAGGCTGTCCATTTCATAAATGCACTTTTATAGCACCTTTCAAGAAACTCAAAGCGCTTTACAACACAATCTGTGCCATTTACCCGTTCATACATCACTCTAATAGATCTGTATACAGACTAATCAGAGCTTTATCACATTCATACACCGATGGGACACACATCAGAGGCAATGAAGGGTTCAGTGTCTTGCTCAGGGACACTTTGGCATGTAACTGTTGGTGGAATTGAACCCCCAACTCTTGCATTGGAGGACGGCTGCTCTAACCACTCGGACACAGCCGCCCCAACTTATGCAACATTTGGTGAAATGGTAAATGCTGTGAGGTAACCAGATTAAATGTCACCCTAGTAAACCTCTGCATCAATAGATTATGACTTCTGTAGTTGTTTGTTTTTTTTTTTTTTTGTCATTTTTCAGTGTAGATAAAATTAAAAAGTTAATAAAGAACTAGATCATCTGAATATGTGTTTGCTAAAAGTTAATTCATCCAATTGAACTTGTCACTGTTAAATACTTTTATTTTGAAAGGACTTAAAGAGCTTCACGGTGTTGTGAGGAAAATTTTCACAAACCGTTTTATACTAAACAGGAGCAGCTGTGGCTGAGTGGTTAGAGCAGTCGTCCTCCAGTGCAAGAATTTGGTGTTCGATTCCACCAGCGGTCACATCCCGATGTGTCTCTGGGAAAGACACTGAACCCCTCTGCCCCCGATGTGTCTCATCAATGTATGAACATGATGAAGCACTAATTAGTCTTTGTATAGATCTATTAGAGTACTGTATGAATGGGTAAATGAGGGCACGGATTATGGTCTAAAGAGCTTTGAGTATCTTGATAAGATAGAACGGTGCATATAAGTACAGTCCTTTGAGCAGTTTCATGCTATTGTTCCCGTTTTGTCTTTTTGCAGTGAGCGATAATGTTTTGCTTGTGTCTGTGTTTGTTTGTTGGATTCTAGTGAAACTTTCAAACGAAAAATATTGTTATTCGTACATGAATTAAATTCAATCCAGTTTATTTACTGTACATAGTGTCGAGTCACAACAGAAGTCATCTCAGGACACTGAACAGAAACATTCATTTATACGGTAACACTATTTATCAACAGCGCAAACTGCTTTGAATTTAACTCCATCGCAGAACTCCCATCTTGAGCAAGCATGAAGGCGACAGTGGAAAGGAAAAACTCACTCATGAGGAAGAAACAGTTAGCAAAACCAGGCTCAGGACAAGTGGCCATCTGCTTCAACCAGCTGGGTTTGGAAGGAACAGATACACAATGGCAGGTCAAGAATCACATGTTAAGATATAAAGAGTAACAAAATGAAAACTATTCAATTTTAACAACTCTTTTAAGGAAATTAGGTCAATTTGTCCTCTAGTGGAGTAAACCTAACATCATAACAGGCCAACCCTAACTATAGGATTGATCAAAAAGGACAGTCTTAAGCCCAGTCTTAAAACTGGACAATGAGTCAGCCCTATGGACAGGATCTGGAATTTGGTTCCACAAGAGAGGAGCCTGATAACTGAAAGATCTTCCTCCCATTCTGCTTTTGGAAACTCTAGGGATAGCGAGATATCCTGTAGTCTGAAAGTGAAGTGCTCTGTTAGGAAAATATGGAACAATAAGATATTGAATAGAAGATGGAGCTTGGTTGTTGAGACCTTTATAGATTAAAAGTAAGATTTTGAATTCAATTCTGGACTTGACAGGGAGCCAATGGAGAGAAGGTAAAACTGGAGAGACATGATCTCTCCTACCAACTCCATTTAAGACTGGCAGCAGCATTTTAGATTAACTGAATTATATAAAAGTAGTATTTGGACACCCAGATAACAAACCATCGCAGTAGTTCAGTCTAGATGTGACAGATGCAAATGCATGAACCAGTTTTTCTGCATCATTTTTAGATGAGATATTTCTAATTTGAGCAAAATTATGCAGGAGGCAGAAGGTGGTTCTAGTAATGTTTTTAAGTGCAGTCCAATCACCATCTACCTCTACTACATTCTTGGCCAACTCCTCCTTCAGGACCACCCCTACTCCATTTATGTTTCTATCTACACCATGGTAAAACAATGTAAACCCTGCTCCAATGCTGTGAGCCTTGCTGCCCTTCCACTTGGTCTCTTGGACATGACCAAACATCTACCTTCCTTCTCTGCATTATTCCAGCCAGCTCTATGCCTGTGCCTGTCATTGTTCCAAGATTTAGAGTTACCACCTTTAGTCCTACATTCTTGACTTTTCTTTTCTCCCTCTGTCTCATGACATTTCTCTTCTCATTGTTTTCGAATAATAGTAGCACAAATTCTGCTGGCACCCTGTTTGTCAACAGCACCGGCAGCGGTCGTTTTTAATCCAGGCCTCGACAATCTGACATGGTGTCAATTAGATGAACTCGTATATAAGTTCTGGCAAAAATGTTTTAAATCATATGCCCTTCCTGACACAGCCCTTTCCATTTACCCGGGCTTGGGACCGACAAAAGAGATATCTCCCTATTGGCTGGTTTACACCTCATCGAAAACAGTTTATTGATAGAAGTCCAGTGTTTTTTATTTTTTTATTTATTTTTTTTTTACAATTGAGAAGTACAGTAACTGAACATTATGTACAAACAGAGAATACTTATGTCAACAGTAAAACATTATTATCTGATCACTGTTTATGGAAGGACTAAAAATTGAATGATACTTTACAAGTAAAATACCCTGATGCATGCTCAATAATCCAGGTAGAAAAATCTAAAAAAGCTAAGTCTGGTCCTCTGGACATTCAAAAAACAAAACAAAACAAAGCAAAAAAAAAAAAAAAAAGTTTTTCTTCTTTCGGTTTCTCCCTTCTTCAGGGGTCACCACAGCGAAATAAGTTGGATGAATACTTGGCAAAAAAAATTATGCCGGATGCCCTTCCTGATGCAGCCAAGGACCACCGAGCTACCACAGCCCTCTGTGTGGAGCAGAGAGTTGCTATCTAGGGTGCCCGGGGGCGCAGATGATGGTGGTGTGGGGGGTTAAGGGCCTTGCTCACAGGCCCAGGGTGGGGCAAATCAGGGTGAAGATAGGTGTGTGTGCTTCACCAATCCACATTTTGATGATGTCAGTACCAGGAGTTGAACCCGTGATCTTCCAATCACAGGCCCACCTTCTCTAACCTCTGCTCCTCCACTTCCGATCTTAGATCCTTGTATACGGAAAAAGAAACATACATCTTAGACCTTGTGTGCCGTTTATTTTTATATTTTAAACACTTTTGCTATTTTGGGGTGTAACTGGCACCTTGGGCACTCAATTTTGTTCCACCTCATGTAAGCATGTGATGCAAATGATTAAATAAAGATAATATAAAGAACCTTGAACCTTGAATTGATGATCCCCACCAAAAACTACATAAGAAAGATGAGTATTTTGTACATAATTAGTCTCATTCTGTGAACAAAGTTTATTTAAAAAGTAGCTATACTATGGAAAATAGTTTTGTTTATATAATTTGAATTTTTAGACAGTTTTCTTAATTCTTACATTTTTCATATTACTAATGCATAATTGCACAAGTAAATAACTGAAAAAAGTTTAATAAGTTTTGCTTTGAATAAGCAGGTACAGCCTAGTGTTTGTTGCATATGAAAATGAGAGATTTTATTTACAACCTTTTTGTACATTTGCCCCCTAACCCTATCAACAAGTAATAAGGCGGACATTGTGGACTGCTGCAAGTACCTGGGGGTCCACTTAGACAATAAACAGGACTGAACAGCTAACACCAATGCCACAGGGCAGAGTTGCCTTTTCCTTCTGAGGAGATTCAGGTATTTTAACCTGTGCAGGACCATGCTGCAGATGTTTTACCACTCAGTGGTCTCCAGCATCATCTTCTATGCTGTGGTGTGCTGGGCAGCAGGATGAAGAAAGCTGGTGCCAGCAGACTTGATGAGCTCATCAAGAGAGCTGGCTCAGTTCTAGGTGTGGAACTGCAGGTGTCTGAGCAGAGGGTGCTGAGGAAACTGCTCCATATCCTGAGCAACACATCACAACCCCTGCATGCCCCACTGGACTCACCACAACATCTTCAGTCGTAGACTGAGACCACTGAGGTGCTCCACAGAACGCCAATGGAAGTCCTTCTTCCCTGTGGCTATCAAACTTTTCAACTCCTCCCCCTTTCTACACATAGGGCAATAAAATAATCCTGCACTATAATCAACATTTTAACCTTTCTGTCTGCCCCTGACCTGTTTTAGAACTTAATTGTCCATATTTTTATATTCTGTTTATTTATTTATTTTTTTATTATTTTTTTTTTTTTACTCTGTTATTTTTACGTGTGATTCCTTGTGTATGCTCCTTTGTACTGAAACTCTGGCACAACAATTTCCTGCAATATCAGTCAAATTATATACAGTATTATCTTACCGTTCATCTTTTCCCATGACTGATCGTTAGACAGGATTGTAGTTTTGTAATAACACAAATGCAAAGTTGGTTGATCACCTACATGTTAGGTGCGTTCTTTACAAAAAGGCAAGTGTAGTTTCAGTGCAGACTTGCCTTGAATTAGATGTCAATTTATGTACAAGATGCTTCTCATCCTTCATTGCATTTTTTCCTCATAATGAAGAACAAGTTGTTAAATTAAAATCTGATATTTTTGAACCGTGTCACAATTTTCTCACTTGAAATGCGTCCAGTTCTAATGACTTCTATTTCCCCACACAATTTGAATACCAGGCTTGTATTTAAATCTGCAGGAGAACAAACAAAACATACACCTGCAAAGTTATTTTGACAATGATGAGCCAAGCTGAGTTGCAGAAAGCATATGGGCTTGTAGAAGCACTTACCAGCTTCTCAGTTTCCTGCTGTGATTCGTCATCAACTTCCACCAGGAAGCGACTTCTTCTAACCTGCAACGGTGACACGTCGATCAGTTTAATTAACAACAGAGAGAAGGCTTGTTTAATTATTCTGTTCCGTGGAGTTTGCATTTTAGAGACATGCATTTCTAATGATAATACAATGCCAAAAGCCAGTTGTTGGTTAAGTACTCTCTCTTCAGCCAAGTCGTGTCATTAGTGACATTAAGAACTGACTGATGTCAAACAAGGCAAGGATCCTTCACCCCATTTGGATAAACAAAGAGAGGGACAAAGACTGCTGCAGGCAAAAAAATAAAAATAAAAAAATTAACAGGAAACATACAATGTGCTCAAGGACATTACATTTTTTTCTTGATCAGTGGAGTTTTGTTGATGTTGGATTTATGGTAGTATGTATTCTTAAAATAAATTGTGTATTTAGCTGCATAATAAAACATGTACACAATGTAACACATGCTTGCCAAGGTCAAACCAATACTATGCCTTATGAGTTGTTGTATACCTGCAGCACCTATTTAATGGTTTAGGGATAAATAAATAAAAACCTTTTCTTAGCCATGTAAAACAAGATTACGTTGTTCGCAACTACTGTACTTATACAATTAGTCCAATTTTTAGTTCATTTGTCAAGTCCATTAA
>JARVLU010000528.1:19230322-19266778 GCA_031762415.1 Simpsonichthys santanae | reverse complement strand
ATATGTATAGTATACGTAGTATATATATACTGTACTGTATACTGTGTATATAAAACAATGACATTAAACACACTGTAATAAATATTATCTAAACAAAAGCAGCTGCATTTTTAAAATTATCTGCAATTATATATTAGACTAATGTCAATTTTCATTATGTTTTTACCTTGTGTTTACATGCTACTGCTACAACTAGACACATTTGCTGTTTTGTTTTTTTTCTGGAGAATATTTTGAGTTAATAAAAGTTTTTTTTTTCTCAAAAACCAAAAGAAAAATTGTAAAATTGCTACATAAAGAAACTTACCTGGTGTTAATTGCGTCCTCACACTCACCTGGTTGGTGTTCTCGACGTCTCGTCACGTGGTGACCAAAGTTAATTGGTAACGCGACCTAAAGCTAAAGTTAGCCTTGTGCTATTTAGCTTTTGGGGTGGGAGGGGTGGGGGGGGGGTATTTTTTTGATTTTGCAATGTATCATTTTTACATACAAGCATGTTATAAGTAGTAAACGTGGGGCTATTATCTATTATTAAATAGTCGCATTTTCATTATGTAAATGGCGTTATTAGTTATTTTTATGAGTACTTTATTCAAAATGTCACTCATCTACTGTATTTATTTCAATGTAGTAAGGCTTCTTCACCGGTAAGAGGCGCTGGTGTCTCAGCTCTCTGTCTTGTTTTATCAGAGTGACCTGTTTTGTCCAAGCAGTGAATGATTTTACTGTCAGTTATTTGTTAACCACTGAAGTAAATCCCATTATGAAACATGATACTCTGCAATAGTCACCATATTATGTGAAAACTTCAACAGGTGTGTGATTAATATATAAATATTGCTGTAGAATAGAATCTATTTTTGATGTAAACAGGTGAAAATCCAATTCATGTGTTTGGTTTTGTTGTGAATTAGGACGATAAGATGCAGACTTACAAGGACTTGATGAATGGAAGGCTGAATAAAAAAAAACACTGGAAGTTGTCAGGGCAGCAGCTTATGCAAAAAGGAAATTAATATGTAAATAAATAAATAAATAAGCTGACATTGCAGCAAGTACAAAAGAAACCAAAAAACATGAGGAAGTAGGGGAAAACAGGGAATCACGCATGATGACAGATTAAGGGTGGAATGAGACCTGGGAGATTATGGATTATGGATGAGACAAATGCTGGCAAATGAGATTAATTATAAACAAGAAATAAACTACCTGTAATAAAAGTTTTCCAATAAACTACTGTTAAATACCATCCATCCATCCATCCATCCATTATCTGCCACTTGTAAAACTATTACAAACCTCAGGATTGTGACCCTGAATGTGATATAAATAACAGGAAAATTGCCATTTTTAAGATAATGGATGGATGGAGTTCTTTCCTCAGGTAGAAGAGTTCAAATATTTGGATCCTGTTCATGAGTGATGGTAGAATGGAGCAGGATATAGTGTGACAGATTGATTTCTTTCTTGTGAATGAGTCCTCGAGGCTCAATGGGATTAACCTGCCTAAATAAAGGTTGAACAAGGCCTCGTCCTCAGTAATGAGGCCGTTGCTCCAGTCAATCATGGTGGCTGTGTCAAAAAGCAAAGTTCTCGATTTATTGGTCTGTCTACGTTCTACCCATGAGGTTTGGATCATGACAGAAAGAACAAGATGCTGAATAGAAGTGGCCAAAATGGGCTTCCTTTGCAGGGTGGCTGCTCACTCTTAGAGATGGGGTGAGGAGCTCCGTCATCTGAACAAAGCTCAGAGTAGAGCCGCTGCTCCTACGCATCGAAAGGAGTCAGTTGCGGTGGTTCAGGCATCTGGTTAGGATGCCTCCTGGATGTCTCCCTTTAGAGGTTTTCCAGGTTGGTAGGAGGCCTCGGGAAAGCCCCAGAACTCACTGGAGGGGTGGTGTATCTTCTCTGGCCTGGAAACATCTCGGGGTCCCCCCAGAACGAGTGGAAAAGTGTCACTAGGGAGAGTGATGTCTGGGTTTCTCTCCTGGACCTGTTGCCTTTGAACTCAACAGATATGTAGTAAAAGATGGAGATGGACAGATCTTTTCTGAGCTGCAGAAAAAAGCTGGAGTATCTGGAAAAACCCACCAAAACAGCATGAACATCCAAATTCCACATAAAAGAAGGTTCAAATGCAGGAAGCTTCTTCAAGTGAAGCAGCAGAGGCAAACTGTTTTCCATTAAAATGATCTTACAACTCTTATATGATCACATCCTGTTAGAAACAAATCTAATAGTTTTACTTGTATTCACCTTCCCCTCCAGAAATGTTTTATTCCGTTGCAGTTTTTACCGGTGATGTTCATGTTTTTTTATTGTTTTCATTCCTTTGCCACACCTGACCCTGAAAAACCAGTCAACTCGTATGTGTCCCATGCTTTTTTTTTTTCTCAATGTTGTCATTACGACACTACTTCCTGCTATAAAAAATTTTTTTTAAAAGAGGAAATAGTTGAGGCACATCTTTTAAACTCAGGTCATGTGCTGTAAAAAAAAAAAAACCTCATACAAACAAATTCTGTAAGTATTTATTTTACAGAAACATAGCTTCAAACAGTGGACCTTTTTAAGGTTCATCGTTGGTAGCCAAAAGACACATTGTCCCATCTGACTGCTGACATAAGGCTAATTAAAGCTGAGTCACCCGACAGATTGGGAAACTCCTCAAACTTATCATTTAAACAGTTATAAAATTAATTGCAGCTGCACGAGTATTAGGTGGGAGTTGAAGAGATAAGATTAAACAGTCAAGTTTGAAATAAAACATTTAACACCGACATAGATGCTGATGGAATTCAATTAGTACACATAAACCAGTAATAAGTGAATGTGAGTGACGGGTTAATCTGTTGTGCAGTTAAAAAGCATTCATTCTTTCACTTATTCAGAGAATAAAAGTATAATTTACTCCAATCGGATCACATCTGAGCAGAATTTTATTAAAGTGCATGCTCTGTTTCACATGGTTATAACCACTAGATGGAAACAGTTCAAACAATGAGAGTGTCTGAGAGCTTCAAGTAATTCACAACACTTCCCTGAGACGCTTGTATTTATTAACACCTAAAACAACACAGACGGTAAGGGGCCCCGAATGTGAGATGTGACAGCGCTCATGGACTTTGAACACACGTAACGAGAAAACACGGTTGGTTATACGAGGTAGCACACACTCACATTCTGAAGTTTACAACCTTTATCAGTTAGATATTACATGTCTCCCACTGATATCTGGGCCTGATTTCCTTTCTTGTTCCCTTTAATGCAAGGCAAATTATTATTCATTTTCCGTCACTCCTATGTAAATTTAATGAAAGTGGAGAAGCATTTATATTTCCAATATTTGGTAAGATCTTGAATCAAACGTGTCTTTATTGTTAAAATTAAGAAAATGCCCTTAAATGTTTAATAAAATCTTGATTGTGCTACATTCATAACACACTTCTCCTTATTATATTTCTGTTCATTAAAAAAAGACACAAACGCTCAAAGACAAGGTGAAAATTCTCAGTTATTTGGGAATATATTGCAAAAATAATGTGCCAATGCCAGAAAAAAAGCGAGTATTTACACATGCATTCAACAAGCTTGATGTGTTACTATATCACAGTGTGGGTTACTGTTTCACTCCAGGGGGGCAAATACCAGGAAAAGTTAAATAAAAAAGGGACATTTTGGGGAAAAAAATACATTTTATGCCCTGATGAGATATAGTCATAGCACAATACAGCAGGAATGCTACACTGGTGTGAACGAAGATTTATCTTCTTCACAACCTTGAGGGATGTTTGTTGTTGTTTTTAAAAAAAAATCTGATTTAAATACACAAGAAATTAAAGTCCGATTCTCTAACCGAAGTATCCATGGAAGAAGACAGCCACGCACAGGAGAATGATGGCGTTGACGTTGACAACGTTCCTCCACAGGGGTTTTTCTGACGTGTCAGTGAGCTGCTTCTTCAGCTCGGCCTGTTCCTCTGGACTCAGTTCTGGGGCCTTTTTCTGATCCAGTCCACAGAAGCACATGACTGCTTTCTTGCAGAAGCCCGGTTCCTCCTCATTTTCTGTAACGCAGCGGTTGCAGACAAAGAAAATTTGATTTTAAACAAAAATGAACCATACGAAAAGAAAAAAATAGTTTCAGCTAAATGTATTTGTATTCATTATTCACTGTTTTTCTACAATTACTGATACAAGCTCTTTTCTTCTTACCTTCTATTTCCATTTCAGAGTTGTTCTCATTAATCCAGTCGTCTGGTTCGATGTCTATTCTCTCCTCCGTACGGTTCCTCAGACTCCAGCACAATCGATACAGCTAAAAAAATAAAAAATATTCAGCTCATGCTAATTTAAAACAGCCCAGCTCAAATTATTCATTTTAAGGGTTTCATTTATGGACTGTAGTTTCAAAGTACAGATTCTGAAACAAAAATGTTGGGAGTCTGATCATTTAAAACTGAGATTTGTGGGTCATTTTGACCCAAGGGCAGCAGGGGGGGTTAAATCAGATCTGGACTTTTTTTCCATTTGCTGCATAAATCTTTGGGTTTTGCATTTATGCCATGCCCAGTTTAATAGTGGTCCAGTTTCTAGATGGAAAACATGGAGGTTTTTCTCTTTGTTGTGCTCAGCCACCGATTATTAATTCAATTTGAACAAGCACAATATATTTTATAGATCCTATTCACAGCAAAAGGACAATACACAAAAAGCAAACATAGCAATAAAACCTGAGAGCAAAATATGAAGCTAACAATGCATGTGAAAAATTTGCAGCTGATAGAGACTGAAACCGAGTTCAAACTCAGAAACTCTGACATTTAAATTGAAATGGATACATTGTGATAAAAATCAATTAAACACATGAAGAACTGTCTTAAATATTTAGTTGATTACTTCAAAGTCTTAAAACTTTGTGTTAACAGTCAATAAACAAGGGTTTCTCTGGACATCTGGAAACCTGAAATCAAATCCTACAAATTTTATACAACATATTTAAATGTCTCTGATGGAGAGTTTGTTGAAGTGATTTAGATACAGAAGTCATGGTCAAAAGTATAAAAGAAAGTAGAAGGACTGATGCACTAGTGAGATCAAAATAGATGATTAGTCATGAAAAACTAAAAAAAAAAACTTTTCTCTGAAGTTGGTTGCTGATGTTAACATTCAAATAACTAATGTATAGAAATGTGAGGTTATTATGAGTTTTGATCAAAATTATCTGAGATACATTTTGTAGCTCTGATTCTTTTCCATCAAAAAGAACACTGTGTTGAAAATAACACAAATAAAAGTAAAACTAGTGTGTTAAGTTTGGGAAAAGTGCATCTACTTCAGTGCCTCTTTCCTGTGGGATCCCACAGGGTTCGAATCTTGGATCCTGTCTGTTTTCATACTATCTGCTCCCGCTGGGGGTCTATGAGTAAACGTGGTCTTTCATTCCATTGTTATGCTGATGATTGTCAGATTTATCTGCCCTTTAAACCCAACAGTTCTTGCTTGATTCACCCTCTGTTAAAATGTCTTGATGACATCTAGGCGTGGATGGTTTAATTTTTTTAAGTTTTAATGATCAGAAAACTGAAGTCATTGTGTTTAGCCATAGCTCTACGGCTGTCTCTGATCCTGTAAATCTTGATTCTCTTCAGCCATATATTACGCAATCTCTTACAAATCTCGGGATGGTTTTAGACTCTGACTTTAAGTTTAATAAACAGATTAACTCTGTTCTACAAAAAAAAAAAAAAAAAATCTTCCAGTAAAGGCAGATAGTTAAGCTTAAGTCCATGTTGACCAGATGTAACCTTGAAAAAAAGTCCATGCATTTGTTACAACCCAGCTGGACTACTGTAACGCACTTATGCTGGGGCCAGTCAGGTGTCACTTTCACGTCTCCAGCTCGTCCAGAATGCTGCAGCTCTGCTATTAACAGGAACTCATAAGTTTGAGCACATTTCACCAGTTCTGTCCTCCCTTCACTGGCTCCCTGTGCAACATCAGAAGTGATTTAAACAATCTCTTATTGACTTTAAGTGAATTAATGGCCTTGCACCCTCATACCTTTCTGACCTACTTCAACCATATGTTCCTTCTTGGATGCTGCGATCATTAGACCAGCTGCTTTTGGTTGTACCAAAAACCATCAGAGGAGATCAGGTTTTTTCAGTCATGGGCCTTGAACTTTGGAACAATCTGCCCCTCAACGTTAAACCAGCCACTTCACTCCCTGCAAAATCTCTCCTAAAAACACACCTATATTCACTGACATTTAGCACAGTGTAATTTGGTGTACTAGTTTGGTGTACTCTTTGTTTTTTGTGTTTTTTGTTGGTATTTTTCATGCTTTTTTAATCTTATTGCTAAGCACTTTGGTAACAGCTGCTGTTTTAAAAGTACTTTATAAATACATTTGACTTTGACTTTTAAAATTATAACTTTTATCACAGTGCAAAGAATTCAAGGGACATGTCTCCAATAACTGAATAAAATAGCTACTGGAAAACCCATGTGGTTGTGCACAAGACAATTACATGAACATCCTGTAGATATTAAAATAAAAGGTATAGATGGGCTAACAAGGGTTTTGGTTTTCTGCCAGAGTTTTTTTTTAACTCCATCAGCAGAAATGTTTGTGAACTTAATGTTCATTTTCTGTCAAATGAAGTTGTCATAGGAGTGTCCTTAAGTCAACTATTACTGATTTGGGAAGTCAAAGATTAACTCAGCCTTATCTCACACATACATGCTTGTCATCGATAGGTTTGGTCACTAGAGAAACTCCAAGTATGATGATGCAGGAGACGACAAACAGGATCATCCCGAAGTAAAGGTAGTGGACTCCACAGATGATGGTGGGACAGTCACTGGGGCTCACACAGCTGCCTGTTCCATAGACAAACTCCGTAATCATCCGGGACAGTCCTATTAACAGGCCGATTGTGAGCCCAAAAAAGGCACCCTGAATCAAAGAAGAATAAGAAGAAAATATTTAAATAACTTGTATCTTGCTGGTGTTTGCAACAAACCAGTTCCAGTTATTGGGAATTGACAAGCTTCAACATGCAACATGCGACCTGTGATTCATTCAGATATAAAAAGGCTGCCTAACATAAGAACCAGTTTTGTGAAGATACACTGCAGACAATTTAGCAAACAACCTGTTTTAATGTGGATGTTTAAGCATGTTTTTTTTACCAGCAGTCCATCACAAATGCAGGAATTATTTTAATAAAATATGAGAAGAAAATATTAAAAAGAACACTTTGACTGAAATACAAACAAAAAATATTTTACATAACTAGGAGATTCCTTAATAAAGAAGTGACTAGTGAAAATAGCATACAGTGTATATAGAGAATGGAGAATGCTGTGTCCCTCAAGTCCCAAATTCAGTATTTCTTATCCTTTTTTTTTTTTTTAACAGTTTTCTTATACTGACATTCTGGCAGACTGTCTTTTCTTGTCAGCCTCAAAGCACAAACCAAACAAGCAGCCTGACGAGAGCCAAATTAGCTGCAGCTGTCTTCTTTGTATGTTCATAGACCAACCATGCAATTTCTAAAAATTTCCAATTGTATATGTCTTCCGTGTCCTCCTGAGATTCTCAGCAGAACATGAGGGCTCTCCAGGACCCTGTCACTTTGTAGAAAAGATTTTGTCGATTGCGTCGAGAGTCCAGTTGGTCAGATCCATAACAGTAGTTTTAATTTCGGACGATGTGTAAAAATAGGAGATCCGATACACAGACAGAGAGCAAAAAAAAAAAAAAAGCAGGAGGAGAACAGGGAGAGGGAAGAGAATGCGTCCGCCTCGTACCAGAGCGGGCGAGGGGGAAAAAAAAAAAAACAAACAAACTTGCGTTATGTTACAGTTTCCAAAGCCTCAACCAATGGGTTTATTATTTTAATTTCTTGAAAACAATAAGAAACTTGAAATAAACCAAAACTCACTGGCTCATTGACGCGTTTGCAAAAGATTGCAAGCATGAAGACGGCCGCGACAGGTGGAGTGAGATAGCTGGTGATGGACTGGATGTAGTCAAAGAGCTGACCGCTCTGAGCTGACTGTACTATGGGGATCCACGCTATGCTCACACCAATCAGGGCCAAGATGAACACTCTGCATGGTTGAAACAGACACCCAGGGATAATTCAGATAGTTACAACAGCAATTGTAAAAGACACAAGCTGAATCGTGTTTTACCTGCCAGCAATCATGAGCTCCCTCTCTTTGGCGTAGGGACGGATCTTAGTGTAGATATCCATAGTGAAGAGAGTACTAGCACTGTTAAAAATTGAGGTAAGTGAGCTCATTAAAGAAGCCAACATCACAGACAGCATCAGACCTCTCAAACCTAAAACAAAGAAAACAAAGCAAACATAAAAATTCTAGATCTTTGTTTGATATTATAGATATTATGTCTAATCCACTCACCGTTGGGCATCAGATCCACCACCAGCTTGGGATAAGCAATGTTGGTGCATCCTACACTCGCGTCACAGTATTCTTCACATTCATCAGGGTCCACACAGGCCACCACATCTGAGTTAAATTAATGAATGGTGGTAAAGTAAGTTACCGTACACAGGTAACTTAACAAATACAGTACAATAAAAACTAATAGTTGAAAAGCACACACACCGGGATAGAGGATCCTGCTGATCATCCCTGGAAAAACCATGAGAAACATGGGCAACAGCTTCAGGTAGCCACATAAGATACAGCCTCCTTTAACATGAGAGAGATTCTTGGCAGAAAGGCAACGCTGTACAATGACCTTCAGAAAAAAATAACGTAATGGTGTAAGTTTTACATACTATCGCTGCAGTAGGAGCCTACAAATGTTACTGCTACTTTATTACAGTGTATTCTTGTTTCTGTACAAGTTTTTGGTACAATAAAATTTTGGTTTATAAACCTGCATGAAACAGTGTGAAATTATCCAAAAAAGTTCAGTCAGATCATCTGGACGGTTTCTTTTTTTGTTGTTGAGCTGTTTTGTCCTTCATCCAAAGGACTTCATCAGTCCGAGAAGCCACAAACAAACTGAGTTCCACAAGCAGCACTCCCACATAGTGAACCAACCAGTTTGCTGGTGATAAGATGGTTTCTAGGGGCCGACTTCTCCTCCGTCAACTCCTCTGAGGCAGCCATGGCCAAAGCCAGTGCTTTTGGGACTCATTTTGTTTGTGCCTCCTTGGACTGATGAAGTCCTTTGGATGAAGGATGAAATGTCTAAAAAAACATCCAGATCTGACTGAACTTTGTTGGATTTTCTACCTGGATAATTGAGCATGAACTTTGACATTGTGGTATTCTATTGCTATGAATTGGTGTATTATGTGCATCTTTATGTACAGTAAATACTCATTGCTATTAACGTTATATCAGAACAATAATTAAACAAAATAAAGTACTACATATATCTATCTTTAAACAGAGATACATATAACGTGTAGTCAGTGTTTCAGTTTGGAGAATCAGAAAAAATGGTTGTGGAAAATTCAAGCTAACCTCTCATGTTATTCAAGAATTGCATCTGTTTTGCAAACGGACATGACTGAACCTCTAAACGTGTTCCAGTTTGGATGGTCTTTAGTCCAAATGATCAAAAACAAAGACCTCATCTCTATCCACAGTCACCTCTTCTAGCTTGGTGATGATTTCAAGTCATTCACAGGCCAAGCTGAGATACATAGTTTTTCCAACGTGTTTTTCCCTAGGGTCTCCTCCCAGTTAGACATGCTGGGAACACCTCTATAGGAAGGCATCCAGGGTGCATCCTTACTAGATGCTGAAGCCACCCCAACTGATTCCTCTCAGTGTGGAGGAGCAGCGGTTCTACTCTGAGTCTCTTCCAGATAAATTAACTTCAAAGTGATTTCTCTTTTGTTCACTATCCAGAGTTCTTGACCGTAGGTCAGTGTAGGAACGTAGGCCGGCTGGAATACAGAGAGCCTCACCTTGCAACACAGAGTACACACTGCTGAAGAAGCTGCATTGATCTGTCTTTCAATCTCACGCTCCATTCTTCCCTCACTGGCAAACTAAACCCAATGGGCCCTCATCTGACCAACCATTAGTTTGACTCTCCTCAAAACTGAGACTGTTCCGATTTCTGCCTACTGGCGGTAAAACACTCATTTGACGGGAGATACAAGTCATCACTTCAATTTATAACATCTATTGAATATTATATACTGTATATATCATAATCAATGAAAAAACAAGATGCCAATACTTGTGAAATGGACTAAAACTGTTAGTTTGAAGTGACAAAACTAGCATCAAGGCAACAATTCAATCATAAAATCACTAGGGTTTAGGTAAAAATGCATAGGCGGACTGTGATTCAGATTTAAAATTTAACTCCACAAGGTTATTATATGTCATAGCTCTCCACTATCAGTGGGCAATATTAAATCGCCTCACTGAGTCCAACCAAAACAGGCAAGATGAAGGAACATGAATGTGTACGGTTCTATAAAAAAATCAATCGGGTGAGTTTACAACCACAGATTGTTCCTGTAAAGTGATAAATGCTGCAGTGGTGTTTGTAAAAGTACAGTGTACTCACAGTCAGAAAAACAGCTTGCTTTACTGACCTGATCCGTGCACCAGTACCAGGTGGCCTGAATGGTGAGTCCAAACACCAAACCAGGCCACGGCAGGTCTCCTGTGATCGGATCCCTAAAAATATGGAAGGAGTCTGCCCGAGGCTGGTAGCACTCTGGGTTGGCACCAGCCGTGATCGACGGGACTGCGGTCATGTATCTCTTCTGGAAGTTATCATAGCCCCCAACTTCAGTGAAAGCTGAGGATGGGTTCAGGTTAGACCAATTTGCACTTTCTGTCTTCAGTAATGTGAAGTGATTACAAAGATAATGTAACATTACCAAAGCCCATTAGGATAAAGGATCCAACAATCATGATGATGGTCTGTAAGGTGTCTGTGTAAATCACTGCAGCCAATCCACCTGAGACAAAACACATGACATGAACAATGTTTATATACTTCATTCAGAGTTATTGGCAGTAATGTGTCTACTGGAAAAAACAAGGCATAATGCTTTTATGTAACAGCTTGTCTTGTAACAATAACATTTACGGTAGTTGTAGGCGCATTATTTCAGACCAGCAACAGAGGGCCATTTAAAGCTTATCAAAATCCATGGATAATTAACCACAATAATACACCACAGATAAACTAAGACAGGGGTTGTATGTGTGTCTTCATCTCTTCAGTCCATTCGGCCTTGAGAAGACTTTACCCTCTGTCATGGTGCCACTTACATAGATAAGGCTTCTTTCCGGCTTTAGTTTACGAGTAAAATGCAGCTCTCTGAAAAGGGAAGCGACATACCTGTGACAGTGTACAAGGCTGTAATCGCCAGCAGAGCGACAACGGCAACGTAGATATTAAGTCCAAGAGCCTGGTTGATAAAAATGGCACCTGAGAACATGTCTGCCTGGGAGGACATGGAAAACCCAAATCAGTCGCATTCACAGCTGGAGCAGGAAAGTTTTGTGCAACAGCCACGTAAACTTACAGAGATCTTGGTGAAGACGTAGAGGCAGAGGGAGAGCACGGAGAGATAGATGCGAATGCGCTGTCCTCCGAACCTTTTCTTCAAGTACTCCGGCATAGTCACCACCTAAACAAATCCACTGATTATACTTTAGCTTTTATCATTACTTAAAATGTGGTGAAGGATGCACATACATCATGCATTTTGTTGGGCACACTTTGCTAGTGGGGTTGGATTAATCCTCATTCTTTGTGGCACGGATTCAACAAGGCTTTGCAAATATTCCTCCGGCATTTTGGTCCATATTGACATGGCGGCATTGCACAGTTGCTGCACATCAATGATGTGAATCTCTGTTCCAGCACATCCCAAAAGGAGCTCGACTGGATTGAGATCTGGTGACCATCAAGACTCATCAGGTCAATGTTTTCTAACCTCACAGTTTCTTTGAGTGTGAACTGTAGCCTCAGGTTCCTGTTCTTAGCTGACAGGAGGGGTCAGTGTGGTCTTCTGTAGTGTTGTAGTACTTGAGACCAGTCTTGGTCTTAAGCCCGGTCTCAAGACCACTTTTTGATGGTCTTGGTATCATCTTGGACTTGACCACATTTGGTCTCGGTCTTGTCTCGGTCTTGGACATTGAGGACTCTGGATTATATTTCAAGACCAGTCAAACCCACAACTGTGGAAATATCATTAAATTGCCAGAATATTGTCCAGTTTATTTGTTAACATCTTCGTTTTTATTGGATGCAAAACGTACTGGTTCAAATCCAAGCAATAACGTGACTCAATGCTAAATACATGGTTTTGTTAATGCTGTCACGCACACCCTCTTTCACTCCCCCGTGTCACTCCCAGTGTGGCCAGATTGGGTGGTTTAATGCCAATTGGGCAGTTTTCATTCTGATTTTGCTGGGAACTCTGGGAAGATTTTTGTTGGATTGTTGCATTTTGCCACATATTGTTAATTTACCTTGGCTTGTACTGATGTGCGTTCATATTCAAACAGTAAATATACTGTAACAATATATTGACTGGGCAAATTTTTGTGTGATGTGGCAGTTTTTAACAGATTTTTGGGCTGAGAAACCTTGACTCTATCTGGCAACACTGGACTCAGTCCAAGAAAGTGAGACGTGATTGTCTGGGTGCGGGAGAAGATGCTGCCACATCATCAGTTGTAAAATCTGGTTATTTAAATCACAAAGAATATACTTGTAACTTGTGTGTGTAACCTTTTGAGGTGTATATATCTACTACTTTATTGAAACCTCTGTGCAACTACATGGTTATCCTTGGTGTTGAGTTTGGATTTATGAAGAGTGTTTTGCCACTGCAGTTTTTTAAGGCTTGACATGTGATGAAACTGCTTCTAATTCAACAGTTGTGTAATTTTATTGTTGAATCACATGAAGTTAGGCCATATAGTGTCTGAATTTTTGTTAAGTAGCTTTGAAAATTTATAAAAGCTGATATATTCATTCAAAGAAAATAAGGTTGCAGTATGCAACTTTTATAAAAAAAAGTTTTATAATTAAAAAAAAACATTGTATTTGAGGTCTTGATCTTGACTTGGTCTTGCCCTTTCTCGGTCTTGGTCTCAACTTTGTTTCGGACCCTAAAAGTCTTGGTCTTGTCTCTGTCTCTGTACACTCTGGTCTTGGTCTTGACTTGGGCTTGGTGGTCTTGAACACAACATTAGTCTTCTGCTGATGTGGCTCACATGTTTTCTACACACCTTGGTTATTTTTCATTCATTCAACCTTTATTTAGACAGGTTAATCCCATTGAGCCTCGGGGACTCATTTATAAGAGAGACCTGATACAAGACTAGGCTACTTTTGCCTTTCCATCATCTCAAACTAGTCTGCTCATTGTCCTTTGACCCTCAGCATCAACAAGGGATTTTATTGCTTTTGTTCCCTGGACACTTTCTCTTTTTCTGACCGTTTTCTGGAAATCCCAGCATTTAAATACACAGACCATCACCCATGCTTAATCAGTCACTTAGATCCAGTTTCGTCCTTACTCTGATGCTCGGTTTGGGCTCAAGCAAGTCATCTTCATCGTTGCCTAAATGCACTGAGTTGCTGCCACGTGATTGGCTGATTAGCTGTTTGTACAAGAAGCCGTTGAACATTTGGACCTAATAAAGTGCTCAGAGTGTGTATAAGTATGTTATATATGTGATCTGTGTGTGTTGTTTACCCCAGCTTTGATGTAAATTGGCACAAAAAGCCATCCCAGGATGACGACAACAATAAGAGCCTGAAACAAAAACAAAAAAAAAATACAAAAACAAGTGTCATCATATAATCATAAGAAGTGCTTATAAAGATACAAATGTTTTGCACTGAGTTGCCTGTTTTCTACTTCTGTTAGCCAAAATTCAGCTCAGTTCATACTCAGCTGACAGCGGTAACACGCACACTCGAGACAGTGACGTAAACATGCGGTTACTCACGTTCCACTCAAATCCTCCGATTGCTAATCCAGCTGCTGCCGCGGTGCCGGCAATCCCAACGAAGTGGCCGCTGCCAATGTTGCTCGCAAAGAGTGATGCTCCGATCTGCAAAAGACAAAATGCAAAAGAAGGAAAACTCGGAACGCCTCACGACTCAGTAGCTTGTAGAAAATCTTCAAGAAAAGCTTATCTAATTCGCACATTTTGGAGACATTTCAGGAGAACAATCTCTAATTTGGTTCAATGTACTTTGTATGAGAAGGAGTTAGTTCCAGAAGTTTTGTGGTTTGTCCTGATGCACATTTGCAAACTTAAGCCATGCTGCCATATTCTGTTGAAGGTAAAAAAAAGCCTTTTATCTCAAAATATCTCTCTTAAATATGAGAATATACTCAGTTTATTATGTCTCCCTTCTGTAATTTGGCTCACATTTGTAATTTTAGTTAAATAAACGATGATATAATGAGTTGTGGTTCATTTTCAGACTTAATGATGTGGCCTAAAAGTGGGTACAGTTTCCAGGACTGTAATTATTATTGTTGCTTATACAGGTAGTCCTCGACTTACAAATGGATTCCGTACCTACAAACCGTTCGTAACCCGATTTTAACGTAAGTCGGAACTCATTATACTGCGCTGCAAACCCGTTTGTAAGTCCGGATTTTTGCCGTAAGTCGAGGAAATACATGTAAAATGTGCTAACGCTGCGCCGCACACCCGTTCTTAAGTCCGAGTTGCCGTAAGTCGAGGACTACCTGTAATTAAAAAACACAATAAGTGTGACATTTTTCTTATCCTGAGGGTAACATACCCACCGGCCACCACACCATACTCCTCCCTGCGAGGAAGAAGCCACCCACAGTGGCTCGGTTGGTGCGGACCATGGCCTGCAACGAGACAAGAGAACATTTTAAGACGTGCATAAATTTGTGCAGAACATCAATTTCTACTTCAAGTAAGAACCTACTGTTTGCAATGTGATGCATTTCGTTTTAATATAACTGGAGTGGACACAAAATTACTGCACAAAACCCAAGAATGGTTTCACTTTTGTATTTGACGTTGCTTTTATTTTTTGCATAAAAGAGCTCCTGTGAGATTGCTGAAACTTGCACGTGCAGTGTTTAAACGGCAACAAAAATGCAAATCTCGTCATTTAATTTGCGATCAAATACACTTGGAGCATGTTTTGGATCAATTTGGAACAAAGCAAATCATTTTGGAGCTTGAAACTGTGATTGACGAACAGCAAAGGTTTTGAAAGATGATAACTCACCCATACTCCCACAGCCAAGACGACCAAAAAGTAAATCACAATAACAGAGATATCTGCTGGATTGTTGAGCGCGGAGTAGCTTGTGCCATTTCTTGTTTGACGTCTGGTGTAGGAAAACCCAAAATAATCCCGAGACATTTTTGCAAGTGGGTGGGAGGGGGGAGAGCGGAGGACAGGGGTGCTGCTGGAGTTGGTCCACTTCAACTAAACCATCAACACCTCGCTTACCTTTATACACTGCTGTTTCTGTGTGCGAGAGATAGAAGGAGGGCGGGCCAGATGTGTATGTCATGCATAAATAACCTGCTTGCAGATGGACAGACGCCTTATGAACATTAGAATAATTGTGTAAACTTTATGTAAATAAAGTTAATAATAATTAACCTATGAGGAAACTCAATAAGTAAAGCAACTGTTGTTCCATTAACCCTTGTGTGTGTTTTAGTTTGTTTCGTGTTTTTTTTTTTTTTTTACTCACTCTGTTCACAGCTCTGGTTCATGCAGCAGTTTTGAAGTTTCACCACAAAACCTCCTCATAGAATATAAACATGAAATAGGAATTAACTTGTAATCTTAAATCTTGTGTCAAATTGTTTTAAAAGAAGAAGAAAAAGGTTTTAAATGCAGCTCTTTGTAGAAATGGCATGTCCCACTAACAGGTATTTGATGCAAGGAGGAAACCTTTTATTCAATGTGTTTAAAACTGTGTTTGGACTTTATGCTATTCTAAAACATATAATCCACATATTTGAAATTAACACAAAGTACAGGAAATAAAGCGTCAGATTAAAATCCCATCTGTTGGAAGTCTTATGTGCATGATGTTATAACCAGTAAATCACAGTTCATGACTCCTCTAAGTGTTTGTGCTCACCAAATCTTTGTTCTTTTCATCTTCACCTCATTTTAATGTTTTTCTTCCACTGAAACTGTGGCGCACAAATATAATGTAACAACCATGAACTGTAAATCACACTGCGTGCAAACCTTTTCTTTATCTTTTGAGGAAATTAGCTAATCCCAATTTTTATCTTCCAGGAAGCAATGTCTTGGACTTAAATGTCACAAAAGGAAGCTACAGGTAAAACTTACGACATTTGTTCAAGATTATCATAATTATAGATAAGTGTCAATTACCTCTATAAGCTTTGCCGTACTCATTTGCTTTAATATTAAACAAGTTTATGTGATAAACTGAATTATATTTTTGTTTTTATGTAAAAAAAAGTCCACTCATTACATTCAATCATAAAGTTCTTATTAAAAAAGATTACAGTATATCTTGTAATCTAAACAAGATATGCTTAAAAAGGATAGGGCTCGTTTCTTTAGAAGTGTGACACAAATAAAAAGCACTTAACCTCACCTTCACCCTCTTACAATGAACATTGTATGTTCTCAAAAATCACGTGGTTTTATCTGTATGTTAATGATTAGCTTCAGGACTGATTCGTGAAGGAGGGCGGAGACCAAAAAATAATAACAAAAAGACAATAATTTTTAGCTTTTTGGTTCATTCACATCATAATCCCAGCGGGAGTTGCAGAAAATGAATTGTATTTAGTACAAAAGTAGTATATTTTGGAAAAATAAAGCTACAAAAAAGCATAGTTTGTCACTTCCTGAGCAGTTTTACAATTATATATCAGTGTGATAATAATAATACCATAGAAAATGCAGTATGTTTGTTTAGTTTTTGTTTTTTATAACTATTTATACTGTATATGCAGGGGTTACACACTGAGTGAGGACAGTGCAAGCAGCAGCCAGCATGTGTCTCTGCAGGACCATAAAATCAGTGTTAAAGGACTAAAGTTTCCACATCTAAACAAAGTGAAAATCTTAATTTAATTTAATTTAAGGTTAATTCCCAGTTCATTCAAATCTCCTCATCTGTGTTTCCTGCTCAGGCTGAAACCATTTCATTATGATTGGAGTAGAACAAAACTGATGTCTCATAAATGTTTTTCTTGGAGTCAGGCAGTGGTTTCCAAACTGTCAGCTTCTGAAACAAAAACCTGAAAAAAGCTGGATCAAACATAAAGCAGTTAAATCAAGGTTTAGGACATTACATGTTAAACCTTTTTACATTTGAGTGCTGTGGCCTTAAACATAACCAAAGGTCCACAGTGAAAAGATTTGTTCAGATGGAGAACTTTGGGGAGGTTTTGAAGAATTTTACCAGCATTTTAAACTAGTGTGCTTTAGCTCAGTCGTCTTCTAAAGATGGTGTGATTTTTTTATTTTATTTTATTTATTTTTTTTGTCGTCTGATGTGAAGAAAAAAAAATTCTGAAGCTTTCACTTGTCACTTTAAATTTCCACATGCGTTTTTAACATCTGTTAACAAAGTAAAGGCAGTTTGCATGACAAATTACTATCAGAGGCTTTTTAGCTTATCTTATTGCACCACTTGTGTTTTTTGTTGATCCATGCAAAACAGATATGAAACTGATTTTCAGCCTCTTACTTTGAAAGAAAATGAATGAAATATTTCACTAAAAAAAAAAATAAATAAATAAATAAATAAAAACTATGGAACCTAATATATTATGTTTTTTTTTTTTTTTTTTTTTTTTTTTTTTTTTTTTTTTTTTTTTTTTTTTTTGTGGATGGCTAAATGTACTTTTAAAAAAATCATAACCACATTTTCACAAATTTGATTACAAATTTAATAAAAACTAAAACTATCATATCCATACATATACATGCATCTTATTTTGACATTCTAACTTTGTGTGTATGGTATGTGTGTGGCCAGTAAAAAGTAATCATTAACACTTGTTTAAAATCCACCAAATGGCCGGATTACCTACATTTGTTGTTGCAAAATCCAAAGCTCCAGGCTTGAACCTTTGGAACTGAACTCACAACTAAAGCAGAGTTTATTTCTTTCACACTTACAAAATAAGAGGACGTAGTGCTTGTGCATCTCTAAAATGTGTTCAACACAACTTAAAAAAAAAAAAGAATAATTACAACTTAATCCCTATATTTATTAAAAAATAAATAATAATAAATAATAAAATGGTTTCTTTTTGCAACATCCTGAACACACTGTTTAAAGTGTGACTGTTTTAGCTGGAAAATATACTGTAACAAACAAAGCTGTAATTCTACTATTTTACAAAGTAGATAAAATGTATTTTTATACCAACAACATTATATTAAATTATTATTTTAAAGAAAACAAATTATGATTCACTTGAGCAGAAGACTATTGCTTTATTTTAGGGCAACGCATCATGTAAGGTGCTAAAAAGGTGCTACTAATTTTCTTTTAGATTTTTTTTTATGTTGCACCTTTTTGTAATTTATTCATATACTGTATGATCATCACCTACTGTCAGTGTCTGTGCATGTGTTCCCCTGTCTGTTAGTAAAATATGTCATGAACCACTGCATAGATTTGCATGAAACATTTTGGAAAGTAAATATTAGATGTACATCTACAGCTGATTACCTTTGGACGTTAACTCGATTAATGGCTGCCACAGCTAATCAGTTTTTGGAAATGAATAAATGGCTAAAACCCAGTCAGATTTACATATACTGTATTGAGCTAAAATCTTGCATGGTAGTAGCTGAGAGTCATCCCCAACACATAATCCAAGCGCAAACAGATGACATGAGATTTTAGTATAAAAGTAGCATGCAAGACAATGAGTACCATGCTCTTTATTTTATTTATTTATTTATTTTTACAGAAAATGTGAGTTTTTCATCTAGTTTATTTTTTATGACTTTTGCACTCATCTTCTATATGAAGAGTTTTTTTTTTTACAAATAAGGTTTAAATGATGGATAATCTAATAAGATAGCAGTAGGGAAAGTTAGTGAAAGCTAACTGTTAGCACTGGGCTGACTAAAGCTAATTTATTCACTTTTTACAGTGAACTTTTTGTTGTTTTGTTGTTTAGCACGATTAGATAAGGTCAGAGGAGAATTATGTCTAAAATCCCAACAACTTCAGTTGACAGCTGCAAATAAAAAATACAAATAAAATTCTTCTGCCAATGAATAAATTTCATTCAGGACCCAAATGGAAAATATTTAACTTCTTAAAAACTAGCAAGAATGAATGTTGAATTTTAAAAAAATCTGTAAATGTACTGTGAAAGGCCAACTTTTAACCATGTAATAAAGAATCTGAAAGTCTTGTCAGAAATTAAATCATGATCCCTGCATGTCTGCAGTTTCTCATTCACATTTATTTAAGAAAATTACAACTACAATACAGTTTAATCATATAAATAAGTGCATTGTTATGAGTTAAACTCATGGACCTCTGCAGATATCAAACAATGTGCAGTGCCTGTGATCAGATCAGAATATTATTCCTTTTTATGCAAGATTGTGACAAATACCCAGTTTATTTAATTTTATTTTTACTCAGGCAGCTAGTGAAATTGCTTCAGGGTGATCAGCTGCAGCTTGCACATAAAGCCTGCAGGCAGCAGCCATTACAGGGAAAGAACCCCCTGAATGTCATAACCACAAAGCCCTGATTCTCTGATCACACGGAGCTTCGTGTAAGTAACTGTGGGAGCTGTTACCCAGCATCTGGCATCTAATGCTTTCCTTCAACCCCCCTGATCCCATCCTCACATCCACTCCCTCATCATCTGTTTATTGGGAGTTTTGTCCGGCAAGCCCATCTCTGTGTTTTACAGTGATCCAGATGTGATGTGCGCCCAAACAGAAACATAAACAGAGAAGAAATGAAAATAAATAAATTAAAAAAATACCATTAAGGTGATAAACTCCCATTTGTCAGCGGATCAACCGCAATCCATTTATATGGCAAAATGGCTTGCCATACTTTCACCAGCCGCATACGGCCATTTGACCGTGAGCCGACCGGCCTAGAAAAAAGTAAAATAAAGCTCAGTTAAGCTTCAGAAGGGACTACTGGTACTGCCAGAAAGCGATCCATCACCCAAATGGACATTCACCTGCAGCACTCCGTGGCCGACGACCCAAACAGGTGAGATCCCAAAGCAGGGTCCATGTCTGAATAATGCAGAATGCAGGCATAAGCAGGGATTTAATGGCTTTGACGGCCATGAAAGGACAAACACCCCCTCAGCTCCAATCTTCTGCCCCCTTGGCCGTGCACATCTGCTGACCATTAATAACTGTATAAGCAGTCAAAGCTTAATCAAAAATGTTGGGGCATTTGCGGGTTTGGACCTGTAATTACTGTTAATTCGTCGGGTGGGGTTTGGAAATGATGGCTAAGGGCTGGGGCAGAGAGTGGCAGAACTGAAGAGCAAAGTCAAGCTGGGACAAAATACAGATAGGGACTGGGAATGCAGAAGCATTGACTGTATAAGCTATCTACGGCAGGTAAGATGATAACTGTTCATAATCTTGCCACATAAACCTCTAATCACCTCTAATCAGAGACATCTCTAAAGCCCTTAAGTTACTGAATGTTTGACAAAATGACACCTTTGTGCTGTGAACTAAAACACCATCATGTCCTTTGTCTGGCACATCTTTCTCATGTGCCAGGTCGTGAAGGGCCGAGGCAGATCCAGGCTGACGCTTGGCAAACACAGGGCTCACCTTGGACAGCCTCCCAGTCCATCAAACTACAAATCCATAGAGACATACAAGCTTGCACGCTGATACCTACAGCCGGTTTCAAATGTTTCTGTCTCTGTTCATCAGGCTGAGAGTTGCTGGCTCGGATGCACCGAGCGAGGACTGGCGTCATCGGCAGGCAGCCGAGCATCGCCGCTGTGGGCTGGAGGTTTCAGTTCATGTGTGTGGAGGTTGTTGTCAGTGCTGTCAGTTTGTTTCTTGACACGTGTTTTACTGATGTGCACTGACAAAACAGTTGGGGGGGGGGAAAGTAAAACTAAAGATGCAGTTTCATGCTCAGATTCATAAAAGCTCTTTCCTTATTGCTGCCTGCTGCCAAAACGCGACAATGCTACGGCTAGTCGACAATAACAAACACAAACATGGCTATAACTTCGTCAATTTTAGGGAATTTGAGCTAAAATTTAATATGAGAGTAGCTGAGGGTTTTCCGAAGCACATACTTGGGACACAAATATGCAACATATTTGCTTAAATTTTGGCATTAACTGTTGTCTATTAGCAAAACATCACATATTTTCATTTATACATTCATTGGAGGGTGATCTGCAACTGAATATTTTTTTTAATCAACCGATTTTATAAAGACCCCTAAGCTAATTGACGTTTGCCAACACAAAGAATAGCTATGATTCAGCATTTGATTATCGTAAAAGCTGTGACATCAAAAGACGGCAGGCGATGTGCATCGCTTCAAGGAATGCTAAGTTTATTTAGCTACTAATGCGCAGTTCATGTCTAAAACTGTTGAGAAAAATGAAGTAAAACATCCTTTCACCTGTCGGCAGAGATTCAATTTAAATTAATGGATTTCAGGTCAAAATGTAGAAACACGTGTGACTTTGCCCTAACCCTCAGCCCTGCTTTCATGATTCCCTTTTTATTGCCCGATGGGTGCCATCACTCACGAACAGTTGCTGAGTAAAACTTTATTTATACCCCTTGCTTCAGAATAGGAATGTTGGCACAGACCTTTATCTGCTGCCCCGAAGCACTTGGAGTTTTGCCGGGATTTAATCATCAGTATTTTCTGTTCCTTTGGATGTACAGACGATGCATGAAAAGATCCACTGAAGAACTAAGGAAAAGGTGGACTACACTGGAAAACTGTTTTACGGTATATCCCCTTTGTACATTGCTTTTTTTGTTACTTGAATTCTGCTTACATTACATTCTGCCAAACATACAAGCAAATAATCAAAAATTAGCCCCAAAAAACATCCATCCATCCATTATGTTTTACCCGCTTCTTCCATTTTGGGTCACGGGGGTCGCTGGTGCCCATATCCAGCAATCACAGTGGGAGAGGTGGGGTACACCCTGGACAGGTTGCAAGTCCTTCACCGGGCCACATAGAGACAAACAACCATTCACTTACTCACACATAGGGACAATTTAGAGTTACCAATCAGACTAACATGCATGCTTTTGGAATGTGGGAGGAAACCGGAGTACACGGAGAAAAGCCACGCATGCACCGAGAGAACATGCAAACTCCACCCAGAAAGGCCCCAGGGCCGAGATTTGAACCAGGGACCTGCTCGCTGAGAGGCAGCAGCTCACAAAAGTGACACAGAAAAAGAAAAATTATAATCAGAGTTTTTTTTTCCTTCTTCTTTCAATGGTGTCTCATTCACTCTATGACTGTTTGAGTCATTTACAAAGTAAACAGTTGTTCAAATCATGTTTAATGTGATGCAATATTCCCAGTGATCACACTAGGTACATTTTTCTGGGCTTACTGTTCATGTCCATTAGCAGGCAAAAAGGTAGAGGGATGTCAGATTACACCCATCAAGAAATTCAGTTGTTTACCATATTACATTGAAGACTTAAAAAAATGAACAAAAAATGAAATTATAAAACAAAAAATTTTGAAAAAAAAAATTTTTTTTTTTTTTTTTTTTTTGGTGTAAGATAAATAATTTATAGTTAATGATGAGTTAAATTGTTTCTTCCAAAAACATTGTCTCTGATTGGTTATGTATTTCCACCCTGCAGATGCCCACAGACTCTCGTTGAAAGCTGCACATGCACAGCTACTCTTCATTACAAGAGACAAGAAGATTCTGGGCGCATTACTCCAGCGCCCTGAGTACCGTCGCACTGTACAGATTGTGCTTTCAGTCTCGCTGTCCCGGCACAGATCTATTTATTTTTAAATAAATAAATATATTTAATGCTAATCCACAACATTAGTCAAGGAGGGAGATTGTTCAAAAGGGTGAATGTTAAGTATTTTTCTTTTTATTTCATTTGGGAAGTTTTCAGGAGCAGATAGTGCCCGAGGAGTCAGAGTAGGTGGCGGCAGCTTGAAAAGCCTGCAGGGGTGAGGCTTGGCTGCTGGTACTTTAACTAATGGAGGAGGAAGCTGAGTCGGGTAGATCGCCCTCTGTGGAGATGACGACGTGCTAACCAGCAGATATTGCTGATAGAAGTGGAGACAAGAGATAAGATGCTGAAATGGTTCCAAGAAAGCCAGGCGTGTGGAGTTTCCCCCACACTGCTTGAAGCTTTGATGATTTGATGGTGGTTTTCAGTCCGGAAGCAGGTGGAGAGAAGGATGAACAGGAGGTCATTGGGGTGAGAGGGAGGAGTCACCTGGAGGGGAGCAGGAAGACAAAGAGGTAGAAGCTGCAACAAGTGGAAATGTGTGTTTTTGCAAAATATGGATGGAAAGCTGAGTTTTTGTCTGCTGATCAGACTATTACTATTCTGGAAGCATAAAGCCGGTCTCAGAACATGCCACGGGTTATACTGTTTCAGCAGTTTGCAACGATCCAAGAATTTTATGTTTGTGTCTTGGTTGTCGATGAACTATTTATATTTTTAGCAATGCCCTAAACCCTTTCTCTTTCTCGATTTTCTTGATTTAGGTCCAAACTCATGTCCTATTAATGTAGACAAAGCTGTTCTTCTTCACGTTTATCTATGAATAAATTCTCTGCAGTTTCTTAAAGCAAACTCTGCAACATTTAGGACAGAGACTAATTTATTTATTTTCAGATGACATGATTTAACTTTTTTTGTGTTTTATTTACCTGGATGATTTAGCTTACATCAGGACTTAACCGTTGTGTATTAATTATATTTTGTACAACTTTTGCCATTTAACTGCAAGTGCAGGCTTTGTGCAATTTTTTAGCCATTCGAACATCAAAACCTTCAGCTTATGTAGAAAATGGGTTTCATGACTTTTAGTTTTTGTTGCCGTCATGCTTTTTAAAATAATATTCCCCCCTTGAAATCAATTGAGATAACGTCTGCTCCTGTAAAGAAGTTGTTTTCTCCTTCAACCTGTTTCATCTTTCACTTAATTTATACTTTTAGCTAGCCTGTTTCTACTTTTAGCTTTAAGCTCTGCCTTTTGATACTTTTACCTTGTAGCTATCCTGTTGCTCCTTTTAGTTAGCATTTTGCTATTTTTGACTAGCCTTTTGCTTCTTTAGCTTTTAGCTAGCCCTTTTTACTTCAGCTTTTAGCTTAACTTGTGCTACTTTCAGACAGTTTCTTTAGTTGTTAACAGAAAACGAAGACCATTTTATAAAAAGAAATTGTGCAATACAAGTCAAAAGTTTGGATTCATTTATAGAAAAAAAAAACAGTTCAAATTAGAACACATTAATGTGTTTAAAGTATTTACTTTTGTTTGTTGTTCTTTTTTTTTTAGGATTGTCCCCTACAGGATCGAGACTTGCTGTATGTTGTACCTGTGTGACGTAATTTAACACTCCCTGAGATGAAACAGTCTAGAGAAATGTCCAAAGTGTCTAATTTATATAAAGAATCAGCCAAAGAATTTCTGTAACTTTGTGTCTTTTATAGATGACACTCCCACCCTCCTGACCACATGACAGTCACAAGGCGCAGTTTGTGTCAAATTCGTCCTCGGACTTGTTCTCAGCTGTGAGTTTTATTCATCCCACCCTCCTCAAACACATTCCATTTGTATATTCATGACATGATGATGCTTTTCACACATGAATGTAGATTAAAAACAACAAATAAGTGCATTTAAAGGGTTTCGCTAAGGGTGTTCTTGTCTGTGTGCCACAGTACTATTGTTATCGCCGCTGCCAAAAGACAGGCGGCCGGTGATGTTTTTACCAGTGTTTGTGTGTCTGTCATCAAAATAAATTGCATGAACTTCTGGAGAGATTTGAATGAAATTTGCAGAAAGTTTTTTTTAGGAATGCGCATCTGCAACTGATTCACTTTTAGAATGAACCTGACTCAAGATGACCGCCACAGCCAAGTGAGCTTATGAAGCACACACATGGCTCTAATTCCATCAGTTTTACAGCTGTTGACCTAAATGTTGGTGTGGTAGTAGCTGAGACTGATCCCCAATACATATTCTGAGAGCTAACTGATCACATGAATTTATCATTAAAATTTGGTTTTTACTTATTTGAAGTCAGCTTCATGTGTCTGTTAGTAAAATATCATATGAATCTCTGTACCAATTTTAAAGAAACTTTCAGGAAGTAATAGTTAAATGTATCTCTACAAATGATTTCATTTTAGAGCCTGCTCGATTCAAAATGACCGACATAGTCAACTGATTTGGGAAAACTCAAAAACAGTAATTCAACTCATTTTGCAGACATTGTGCTAAAACTTGATGTGGTTGTAGATGAGAGTCCTTCACAACACATACTTTAAGTGCTACTTTTTTTCACAAGACTTTTGTGAAACTTCAGTATTTACTGTTGGAGTCAACAGTGACTGTTAGCATAATATCTCCTAAACCACAAGACCTATTTTAACAAAAGTTTCAGAAAGTAACTATTGGATGTGCATTTACAACTGATTAACCTTTGGAGCCGTTCCAAATGATGACTGCCACCTCAGCTAATCAAAATCAACCAACACAAAAATGGTTATGTTCCAATTGATTTTACAGAAACTGGGCTCAAATTTCACATGGTAGTAGCTGAGAGTGATTCACAACAAGCATTTTATGGTGATATCTTCTTATATTGTACGTAACAGTTTCAAGGCTTGACAACAACGTCACTTATCTCCACATGGTCTTAGCCTAATCCTCTAGCATGAACGTCGATGTGTGATTTGCATTCCTTTAACAAATGCTTTTTAACTATGTCTGATTTTTACAGAAAAAATAAATTACATGACAGATCTATCGGCTGACATTTTTAGGTCAGCTCGAGTTTATACACCAATTAGAGTGGAATCCTTTTTGCCACCGCACCCCGTCATCCCACCACACAGAGGCCAAGTTCATTCAGGAGTAATTTAATTGCACACTTCATGTCCAGATTTTTCTTGCTCCAGTGGCTACATTGTACGCAGATGACGAACCCTTTTCATATTGGGGGTTCAGATGCCGAGTGGGGGGTGGAGCGTGGCTCTTGGACAGGACGTCACCTTTTTTTTTTTTTTTTTTTTGCAGGTTTGGTGCATAATTATAGCAGAAAGAGAAAGATGAGGGGCTGAAGTTTTTATGACAATGAACATTCCCATCCAAAACATGTTTAAAGACACGGTCAACACCCAAAAACACATTCACTACAACATAAAAATTTGCATAAGTTGTTTTATTCGTAGTTATTGTCCTTGTATATTTCTTAACTCGTTGTTTTTTTTTTTATGTTCTTTTCTTGAAGTGGACATCCTGTAAGTCAAACCTGAAGCCCTTGGTTGAGTTGTTCTCCGAACTGAAAAGAAAGAGAGCGGAGAGGTTGGGGAGGCGGGGGGGCTTCCTCCTCCGCCTCCCCAACTCAACCTTTGTGTTCATTTGTTTGAACAAAGACAGCATATTTACACATCATACCGACGGACAATTTCCACTTAGATAATGCAAGGAAGATTGAACTTTCAAGGTTTGTGTCTTCGAATTCTTGTTCTCCGTTGATCCACCTCAAAGTGAACGCTTCATCGTCGTTACCATCATTATAACGTTAAATCACCGTTTCTAATATGATTAATCTCTTTTTTTTTTTCAATAAATTCCTCTCTTAGAACTGTACAATCGTACACAGTGTTTGACTTTTATATATATATATATATATATATATATATACTTGTATATTTTTTAGGAATATATTATTTAAAACCAAGAAAAACGGGAAAAAAAAAATGATCCCAAAAGAAAATATATAATTATCCCAAAGTAACAAAATCATGCATGTTTTCATGTATTTGTCCATAAAAACACAACAAAAATGAACAAATTGGACGGGGTTTTATTTACAAACTAATCTTGGCACTGTTTTTGTCGTCTCTTGCTGGAATGATCATAAATACTTTGAACTCTGCGGAGTGGAATATACTCTTAGTAATAAAAGTCAGTGACCTGCAAAAAAAAAAAAAAGAAGCAGGTTTGAGCAACGTTTTCTTTCTTTCTTTTTTTTTTTAAAGCACAAAAAGATTCAACCAAGTAGGTGGGGTGGGGGATTCAGAACTAGCCGAAGGAAAAGAACAGAAATAGTGCGCTGAAAACACGTTGTACTTTAACTTAAGACTGTGGCAGTTTTCTTTTTTCATTTTTGGCAGAAACCCCGTAGCTTCGTATCTACTGACTCGAGCCTTCCTCTTCATCTCACCTGTTTCATATCGTTTGGGAGAAGATCCAAACTACATCACCGATTTGTCGCGTTATTTTTTTTTTTTTTGTGAAGCAGCATTAACGGATTCAGGCGAACGATGTTGAGAAGATGAAAGTAAACTGCCAGCGCAGACCTTCTACTCAGTCTCAGGTTTGACAGGCAAGTACCGTAAGGGGTCTTGAACTTTCACCGTCACCTTGTCAAACAAAAGCGCCACTGTTGATCCAAAGATCCTGCATGTGAACAAACAATAAGAATGTGTGTGTGTGTGTGTGTGTGTCTCTGCATACTCATTTTCAGTGCAAACACGTTGGGTAAAACTCATCTCGAGCCGGCGGCTCGGATGTTTCAATCAAAAATGGTTGAATCTACAGTATCGTCCATCCCTGGCCGTCTTGCTACCTCATTTATTTTCCAGTTCTCGGCTGCAAAGAGATCAGGCAGACGGGCCAACATGCAGCCTGACGGCGGGCTGAACGCTGCCAAGTTATCAGCTTTTACCGCGCTCTAGCCCACCCCCAGCTCCCACCTGGTGTCAAACCCTAGCATAGCCCAATGTACTTCAAATTGTTCTGGATGATCACGTCCGTGACAGCGTCGAATACAAACTGGATGTTGCTGGTGTCAGTGGCACAGGTGAAGTGCGAATAGATCTCCTTGGTCTCCTTGTTGCGGTTGAGGTCCTCAAACTGCCGCTGCACGTAGACGGCCGCCTCCTCGTAGGTGTTCTGGCCTTTGTAGTCGGGGAAGCACACTGTCAAAGGGATGCGTTTTATCTTCTCGGCCAGCAAGTCCTTCTTGTTGAGGAAGAGGATGAGCGACGTGTTGGTGAACCAGTTGTTGTTGCAGATGGAGTCGAACAGACGCAAGCTCTCGGCCATGCGGCTCTGCGTGGGCAAGGAGACAGAGGACATTGGACCGTGAGAAAAATCATTGCACAGCTAAAAACACACAAGAAGCACCTGATCCTGTTCACCGCAGCGTTCAACACCGGTGTGATCGGAGCAACCGGGTGAGAAAATTAGAAAGGTGAGGCCTCAGCAGGGTTTCAGGGCGAAGGTAAAGAGAAGTGGAGATGTTCGCTTGGCTAACCAAAGGTGCGCCGTTTCTGTTGTGTCAATAGAGATCTGGGACCTATTGAACCCTAGCAGTCTGCTCAGTACTCTACACAGAAAACGATCACTGACTGAGAGCATGTCACTTCCGTGTGAGCTATTTTCAACTATTATTCTAACAACTCATCTAAACTAAACAAATTAAGAGCATGATGGACTAAAACTGTTCTCAAAAGTCCAGAATTTTTCAAAACCCTATCTGCCTTGTCAAATTAACTTGTGTGCCCTGTGTGTGTTTATGTGCCTGTTTATTAGCAAAATATCTCATGATCCACTGGATGCATTTTAATAACACATTCAGTGATTATTGACTATGCATCCACGATTGTCAACCCAATCAAAAGTGACTAACTCAGAAAACATAAAAATATCCATAACTCAGCTTATTGTAGTGAGCTAAACTTTGTTGTGGTAGTAGCTGAGCATTGTCTCTGGCACATTCTTTGAAAGCAACATATCTGTATCATCAAACCTTAATTACTTTTCTGATGAATGGGCTTTCAATAAAACTTCAGTTGGACTTACAAATACAAAAATGGCTATCATAATTTTACTAATATTGACCTCCAGTTTGGTGTGGTAGCTGCTGATACACACTCTAAGTGGAATATATATATGTAAATAATATAGAAAAACTATCTTTGTTTAAAAATTTGGCAGAAAAAGGGGGTGAGCAATAAATATCCCTGTAACAAATGCTAGGTTTAAAAATTTTCAAACAATTTTAGAAATAAAAATACCGAGCAGAACTAGCCCCTGTGTGGCCCATGAACCAGTAGTTGATGATCACTGGTATTTATTACATGGTGTGTTTTAAAAGAGATATATTTCTCTGTTGAGATTTCTAACCGCTCACAGGATTAATAAAAACATCAACAGTTTGTTTTGATTAATTTAATTTATTATAAATGTCTTCATCACTATTTTTAATCACATTAAAGGCAGTTAAATTCAATGCAGCGTGTGTGTGTGTGTAACGTTCCAGTAAACTGGCAAAACAAATGAAAAGGGTGTCAATCTTAATATTTTGTATTATTAAATTTAGCCACATGTTATTTGTTTACTCCTGCTACATCCACTTTCAGTAATACATTATGATGCAATGAACTTGAAATTAAATACCTTTTTTTTTTTTTTTTTTTTTTTTTTTTTTAAATTTTTGTTGCAAATTGTTTAACAAATGTTGATCCTAGTGTGAAAGAAAAACATCTGTTAGAGCGTGTGAGCGTGGATATATGTGTACCCTTGTGAGCTCATGTGATGTGGAATGTATGAGATGAGAAAAAAAAATATGAAAGAAAGAAAAAGTTGATCTGTTTGTGGCAGCTGCTGGCATGTGGCGACTGGCCAGCAGCTTGTGACTGGGGGGTTGTCAGATGGAGGGCTGCTGTTTGAAAGGTTACGGAAACAAGATGATGCTCAGAGCAAATCACAAGGTCTGACCCGCTTTAAAAAAAATAAAGCTAAGAGAGAAACTGCAGCGAATAAGCACATCATGCAGATTTAAGGTAAACCTTCATTATTTCATGTCCTGCTATTTTTAGATCATGATCACATACATTTCAACTACGAGGAAAACAAAAGCACAAAGGTCCCATCTGCAAAGTAAAGCAGCAAATGCTGAGAAAACAAAAAATAACATGATAAATTATTCATATTTGCAATGCTTTAGCTAAGAAACAGTGACTCAATATGTAATAATAAAAATAAAAAAACAATATTGTGCATGTGTTTCTGCATGGGTGCACATGTAAGTTAGCAAAATATCTCATGAACCTGTAAAAATATTTTAATGGAACTCGCAGAAAGTAATCATTGGTTGTACTTTTACAGCTGATTAACCGAGGAACTTTGAGAAACATTAAAATGGCACAAAACATGAGCAATTTGACAGAAATGTAGCTAAAATTTGGTGGAGTAGTATCTGAGAGTCCTTGCCAACACATACTCTTGTACAAAGTAGAAGTTATTTTTATTTTTTATTTTTTTAGCTTTGCCATTATCTAATGATGTCCATTGTGCCAGTCTGTTAGCAAAACATCTCATGAACCACAGGATGGATTTTAATGAAACTTTCAGGAAGTTTTTTATATATGTACTCCTATAAACGATGACCTTTTTGAGTCAACCCAGTCCAAGATTACAGCCAAATGACCTGGAAAAATACAAAAATGGCATTTTTACAGATATTGGGCTAAAACTTATGCATTTTTTTTTTTGCTTAAAACTTCTGGCATCAACAATGAAATGCTCCTTGTTCTTTCAAAGTTCCCCAATCAAGACAAAACGCAACCCCTTCTTTCCCCACATTGACGTTTAACCTCAGGCCCGGCTCTCTAACATCGTGTGCTCTCTTGAAAGGCTGACCTCAGTCCTCCTCGTTCCGGGGTAAGCATCGCAGGAGGCAGCCAGCTGAGCCCAGAGATGCTTTTGTCTCTTCAGCTGGTCTCTTTAAAACTTGTACAGTTAAGATTTCTTAATCAGGGGTGTAGGAGGGGGGGTTGATCCTCCCACCTTGCTCCCAGCACTGATATGTGTCCTCACATACACACTCAAGGAGCACTTGAGAGAGACTCAGGTCTTAATTAAGCCCAAGTACTTTGTACTAATGAGGAAGTTCATCAAGGTGTTACAGCTTTGTTTCCATACACACAAATGATTTAAGTGCACAGCCACACCTGCGCTACTCACGAAGGAAGGGATTCTTCACGTTCATCAGCAGACATTTTTTTATTATTTCTACTTGAGTGTCACATGATTTAAGATTCTCTTTTACCGTGTTTTTTTGCATTATAAGGCTCACTGTCGATTTTCGAGAAAATTAAAGGATTTTGCGTGTGCCTTTTAGTTTTTCTCATTTTGGAGTAAGCTGTTGGGGGAGAAGCAGTTTTCTTTGTTGTTTCTTCAGGCTGATGAAGCCTTCTGGACGGAAGGCGAAACGTCTCAGCACAAACAAACAAAAATAATAATAATCTAGATGACCTGGTTGAAAATTGTTGGATTTTATACAAGTACCTGGGTTATTGAGCATGGACTTTGGTGTTTTGAACCAGTTTGACATGAGTGTCGACGAGGGAGAGGGTGAGCACCAGAGGAGAGGCCATGCCCCAGAGACCAACTTAGCACCAACATAACTGCTTTTTTCCCCACTTTGGAGTATGAAGCCTTCTGGATGGAAGGCGAAATGTCGCAGCCCGCCCCCCCCCCCCCACCCCAAAAGAAGAAATCCAAATTGTTGCGCCTTATAGTCTGAAAAATACGGTAAATGACTGACATGAGCAAAGTAATGCATTTCACCTGCTGTTTTAGTCAAACTGTATTAATGTAATGACTCTCAGCTACTACCACATAAATATTTGCACAATATCTGTAAAAAACTGACGTCATTTTTGTGTTGTTTAAATTTAGCTGGCTGTGGTGGCCATCTTGAATGTGGATGATTCCAAATGTTAATCAATCATAGACGCACAACAAATGATTACTTTCTGAGAGGGTTTGAGATATTTTGCTAACAGGCAGACAGGCAAAAACATAATCCTCCTCGTTCACTCTTAGGCAGTGGGTAATGTCAGACAGTTTTGCGTAATAACATTCTTGAATAGTGTCAGGAGATGTTGTGCTCATAAAATGTAATGTCATTTTTATTTCATTTTGATTATGACATTAATAAAATTTACTGCTGCTCTTAACACGTGTCTTTTCTTGTCTTGCATAAGCGCAGAGTTATGACCATCATATCCACTAAAAGACAGCCATGAGGTAAAATGTAATCAGCAACGTCAATCTTTATGTACTGAAATGATTTTGGATGCGGGACATGTAACACGCATGTGAATCAAGAACAGTTATGGACGTAAAAACAAAGAATATTGGAAGTATTGGTCTTAAAAAACGCAAATCTAAATCCTCATTTACAGATTTCGTCTCATCTTGAGAAGTGCACATCTCAATTTTTGACCTGAAGCTGCAGGTTAATTTCTCTACGTGACACCAGGTGATCCATTGGTGTTTGCCAGATAAAATAACCGAAGCAGGAAAGACGGAGCTGACGCTGCAGTCGGCGGCGGTGTTTGCTGAGCAGAAGCTCAAATAAATGCAAACCTCACATCTTTATTTTTCGTTTTCACTTTGCAGACGTGATGAATTTGCTGCCGCTGTTCAGCCACAACTGTTGCACGTTAACCTGCACTACATGTTTTACGAAAACACACCCATAAAACACGCACACGCATGCACATACATGCACATGCAGCCTTCCCCCAACCAGGTTTTTTTTCTTCGTTTCTCATCCTCCCCTCTCTATAGTCACAGCTCACTGTCAACAGCGCAGGATTAGGAGCATTTGACTGGCCTGTTGCTTAGCAACAGTAACCATGGCATCCGATTCATTATGAAGACAGGGATGGGACAGGGAAAATGCATCAGGGAATGACTTGATGGGTAAATGCGCTGTAATTATAACAGTGCATTTTCTGTCTTTGCATCTCAGTCCATTTGAATGGAAATGTTTTTGTCCCAGTTGGGTGAAAATGTGTTTCCTGTTCGTGTGTCGACATTCAAAGCTTTGAAATGAGAGATCAGAAAATGGTAACTGGATGCAAAAAGGCATTGTTATGAAATCACATCTTCCTCTCCGATACCACCAAGATGGTTTATTGCCTCTTGTCAAAGGCTGCATTGTCTTTTTGCTTGTGTGTGTGCTCCATTGTCTGTCTGTAAGCAAAAAAAATCTCATGAATTTCTGTACAGATATTAATAAAACTCTCAGAAAGTGATCAATGGATGCATCCACAACTGATTAGCTTTTGGTGTTCATCCCATTCAAGATGGCCATCACATCTAAATAATTTAGCCAACAGAATATTGGCTATAACTGTTAATTTTACAGATATTTTGATTGAACATTGAGCTAAGGGTTGATGTGTTAGTAGCTGAGAATCAACCTCAAAACACTATTACATGAGATCATGCATAACATCAATTACAAGGCCTGACCAAAACAGACATAAGTCCATATTTTATCAATGTGAAATGATGCTATTCTAATGTAATGGCATAAAAGGCAGTGGATTATTTGAATTCCTTTGAGGAATACTAGGCCTTTAATTGTTTCGGCAAATGTATGTGCATATATTTTTTGGCACCGTCGTCATACTTTCCATATTTTCACAATACAAATGTCTTCGATTTTTAACGGACACATGTGGGATTAAAATAAAAATTTCAGCCCACACCAGTTTTTGCCGTCTTTAGCTGCATCAGTTCAAATTCAATCATCAACGTTTGCTGTTATTTTCCATTGACATGAACATTATGAAATGAGTATTCAGACCTATAAAGTTCAAAGAATTCAAACCTCACAAACTTCCATTCAAGTTAAAGTGAGAAACAAATGTCGTAGTTTTTTTTATTGCTTTTTGGCTTGTGTGAAGCAACGCAGACTGACAGATTCTGGTGAGGGAGCAATTTTGTCAAATACCTGGTACAATGGCAGAGCCAGGAGGTGGTCAATGGTGGCCTTGGCCACTATAAAGTAATCTTCAACCACCCCAAACATTTGAGAAAACCATACTTTTAAGTAAAACAAACAAAAAACAAACAAAAACTAGAACGCATAATTTCCTCAAATGATTGGGGTGGCCAGTTTAAATATATTTTGCCATCGTGGATGTTGACGTGCAACTCAGTTTTCATCAGGGATATTTCTTAAGCCTAGATGCAGCTAAAATGGAAATTGGTACAGTAGTCCCTCGCTACTTCGCGGTTTGTTTATCACAGAATCGCTCTATCGCGGTTTTTCAAAATAAAACTGAATTGATGGATGAGCCGCACGATCTGCATGGAATTTTTATTTAAAATACAGTACGTACATTGCTTTAAATTATTTAGCATTTAATGCACATTAGTGCAGCCCAGAGCTGCAGAAAAACCTTCCTCCTGCCGTTTTGTGCAGCCCTTACTGCAGCAGGAAGTTGCTGCAGCTGATCAGCTGTTCTCCATGCAAAATGGAGAAGTGGGCGTGGCCAAGAAGTTTTTAAGGTTTCCTTTAGGAGTTGTTAAAATCTCATTTCATCGATTACAAAGGGTTACCGAGGATGTGGGCTTGTTTTGTTTCTTATTTAGGAATCAGCAGTCAGCATTTCAAAAAATTTAATGAACGCCAAAATAAGCAGGTGTAAAATATATTTAATTTTCTCAGAAGCGTGCATGATTTCTGAGCTCAGTATTCCGCTTTGGTGCTGCAGATGATTATTCTCAAAAAGGTAATTTTTATTGTAGAATTATCTGATACTGTATATTATGTCATATCTGAATGATTTTGTAGTTATAGGATTAAGGCTTAACAGCCTTTAATAAAAGGCCAGCATTGTTTTGTTTTTTTTTTACTTTACCGATTGGTCAATTAAATAAAAAGATAGCATTTGTGGCAAAACAGGAACTAGCTAATTAATAAAATAGAGTATTAATTTAGATTAGAATAATGAAAAAGCTACATTACATCTGATTATGTGGTTTAAAATAGGTATCTCTGGTATTACGAACATGTGCTAAATTTGTTGCATTACATTGAGTATCAGTTCTGATGTTTTATCATACATGGTTGTAAAACTTGTAGCTGCACTAAAACAATCATAAAATGTATTTAAATGGTGTGTATGACAGAAAATCTTTCAAATTATGCATACCAGAAAAAATTCCACAAATTTAGTATCCCGAACAGGTGATAGGTACTGAACCAGATTTGATTCATATTACTCCCTCTAATGTGCCACATTTTCACATCAAGGTAAAAAAAAAAAAAAAAAAAAAAAAAAAAAAAAACAAATTTAAAAGTTTTTAAGAAGTCTAGGTGTCCTTACAAAGGGCCATGAGGAAGGTCAATGTTGGTGGGGACATTCAAATGTTTCAACATGAAACATTTTTTTTCTACTTCTGATAGAGTTACATCACATCACCAAAATGCTTTTGTTGTTTTGTAGTTGAGTTTAGATAATATCATCAATTAGTCTGGGTGACAATTAGAGCTGAAAAACATTCATTTTGGGTGGTGGCATGCAAACACCTGAACATGTTGCAATAACGTTTTGTCACTTTCTGATTGTCTTTTGACAATAAACTGTTTTTTTTTTTTTTTTTTTTTTTTTTAAGTAATGCTTAGGATTCAAGTACATTCTTTTTATGAGCCCCCGCTGGTTTCTAATTCATCACAGGGCCAACATAGTTATGCACAAGAAAAACAACAATGCACATACTAAAATTAATTTGGGATCAAGTATGTAATATCCTGCACATTTTGAGCTGTTGAAAAAAGCTAGTGCTCAGTGGAAAAAAAAAACATGCACACGCAGGAAGAACACACAAACTGCACATAGTGAGGCAAAGGCTCAAACTGGAGTCTTCATCAAGGTGACCCTGCTTCTGAAACACCACTGTGCAGAAGTTAGCATTGCTGTTACTTATCTGTCATGTTGCAGAAGCCATTTTGACATTTCACATGCAGTTTTCTGTAGCGTTGTTTTTGGAAGGAAAAGTTCAATTTATTATTGGTGAAAATGTCAAATGTTTTATTTTTATGGAATTGTTCATTAAAAATTTAGTTTAGGTCTTTCTCAATTAATTATTTCCCTCATTCTTGTTAATAAAGTTGCTAATAAATAAATACTTTTGTTGTTTTTAAGGACAAATTCCTGGTATGGAGATGATCACAATGGGGGAACTTAGCAAGTGACGTTAAAGGTAACACACTTTGACTCTTTTTGAATAGCATGAAAATATGTTTGCTCTTTTGTGCAGCGCCTCAGAGAAATCTCATAATTTCTGTGAGACTCGAATTACAAAACCAAGCAGAATTTTAATGACTGAGTTGGATAATTTTACAAGGATAATTT
>JARVLU010000528.1:19148777-19158838 GCA_031762415.1 Simpsonichthys santanae | reverse complement strand
TGTCCCCCCCCCCCCCCCACACACACACACACACTTCATCTCAGTTAGGGCTCCACAAAAGCCCAACGTGTCTGCAGCATTGCAAAATGGATTGCTGCCTTCAGAGTGCACTTTTCCCCCCTCTCCTGCAGGGAAATAGATTATGCATGCACATCCATGTGTACTCACAGATGCCTGTCAGGTGCAAAGGCACAAGTCGGCATGATGAAATGTTTCCCCAACATTTCCAAAACCCTTAAAAATGATTTCCTTGTCAAGTTCTGCAAAGACGGTCCTCTCAGCATTTTTTTAAAACCTTTTAAGGGGGTTTCAAAATACAACGTTTGGTTTCCCAAAGAGGCTGAAAACTTTAAAGGTCATAGGTCAGTGGTCGTGATGATTGTTCTTCTGTGCATTGGCAGGGATGGGTGACCTATAGAGCTAAAAGTGTTAAAAGTAGATCTGATGGATGTACAATACTGTTCAAAAGTTTGAAACCACCTTGAAATTCATCATCAAATGAAGAAATGACAGGTCTAGTTTGAATCAAGATCAACTTTTGTAAAGAAATAACAGATGCAGTTGCTTTGGTCCAAGCTTGAAAATAATATTCTGAACAATCTGATAAACCGGTATATAAAATGTCAAATTTTACCTCAATATTGTAAAACTGAGTGAGTTGTAACAATTTTGTGTTGGCTTAAGCTGATTAGCTGTGGCAGCCATCTTGAATTGCAAAAGTTACTGAGTTGCAGATGTGCAATCGCAAATTACCGTATTTTTTGACCTATAAGTCACAGTTTGTTTGTTTTATTTATTTATTTATTTATTTTTCAGAATTTGCATGTCCTGCGACTTATAGGCCTAAGCGACATATTTATGGAGTTTTTTTCTCCCATATTTAAAAACCAATTTTTGGCTGTGATATGACGTTTTCATTCAGTCTGACTGAAAAAAAATTGAACAGTACCATTTACATCCACTAGATGGCAGCAGAGTAGTAGTTGCAGTACAGTATGCCATTGTATCATGTAATAGGTAAAAGTGGCTATACTGTACATTACTTTATATTTTATTATTTTTTTCTTGAACTTTTTTTGAATTTACCATGTTCTGGATAACTGAGAAGCTTCACCAGCTATTAATGACACAATCGACTTGTACTCTGCATTAGTTCTGCTCGCTGCTTGGAGCAAGTTAAACCAGCGAAATGCAGTTAATTTGACCTGACATGCATTTATTAAGTAAAAGTTCAACTGAGACACAGCTTTGCTGTAATCTCGAGCAAACAAATAACTTTTTTAGGTGCTTATCTTGTTCAATTTGCACAGCAACTCGTCGTGTGCACACTTTTACTTCCGCATTTACTTCCGTGTATTGACTTTTGAAATGCAGCTGATTTGACCGGCAAAGTGCATTTGTTAAGCAAACGTTAGACTGAGACGCACCTTTACTATAATTTCGAGCTAACAAGTAATTGTTTTTAAGTGTTAATTTTGTTGAATTCATGTTAAAGTCCTCCCGTGCACACTCCCACAGCCACCATTTGGCAGCCCATCAATTTTTGGCACAACACCGGCCCACATTTCCGGGTTCAGCCCACATTTCTAGGTTGTCAGTGGGTGACGCGTAACAAACGCAACAGGTGATGCATAATAGATGCGACGTATATGGTGAAGCAACATATTTATGGATTAATCCAATTTATTAGACATATTTGGACTGATGCGACATATAGGCAGTGCGATGTGCATGGCAGAAAATACGATAGTTTCTCAGAGTTTCGCAAAAATCCATCCATAATGTGCTAACAAAAAGACATTCTCGCCTATGCATTCCGTTTCTGGTGACAATGAGAACATTTGCACAACTTTTTTTTTTTTTGCCTAATGCACTGAAATCGTTGTCGTTTTGTTTCAGAACGCTGTTGATTTAGTTGCTCTGCTGACAGATCGTGATCTGCTTAAACATTTTCTTGACCTTCAGGTGAGTTTGTTGTATTGATAAGAAGCAACCCACTGCACAGCTTAAACATAGAAATAGTCTGTTTTACTTTCTTATCCAAGTTCTCATTGCCTGAGCTTGAATCGTGCATCAAGCTGTGAGTCTTTACTTGCTGTGAGACGGGTGATGAGTTTATTCTGAGCAGACCCAAACTGACAAGTTTCCAAGGACTCCTTGCTGGGGGCTGTTTTCGTTGAGGACAACGGTGTCGCTCTGCTTTGTCGTGACAGTTTTGCTGAGTTTTCTTAAACTCGTGCAAAATGCTTTTGGGGGTGGGGGGGGGATGTGTTTTTGATAGAAGTCAAAGCTGACGTGCTGCAGTCACGCAACGTTACACTTTACAGTCCGCAGAAAAAGAAAAGAAACGGCGGCTCCACCAACGTGGCGTCTGAACTCATGCCAGCAAATCCTGCCAGAGCGAAACTTGACTGTGTTTTGTGTCAGAGACACGGAGCCACTGCAGGAGACGCTCCGCATTCCTCCGAGTGAAATCTGCCCTCTACCTGAGACTGCAGACTGGAGTCAGATAACCTCCAACGGCTGGTGACCTCAGAGTTTTCACTGAGCCTTTCAGGGGCACGAATACCCGGCTACTCAAACACACGACAGTCCTAAAGATTATTTATTGATGCTATTTACTAGACTTTGCTCTGCGTGTAGCTTTAAACATTCAGCTGAGTTTAGATTATTAATGCGAGCAACTCAGCTGCTCTTTTAAAGACAGTCACATTTGCTTGAATAGAATAGTGTGTTTTCCAAACTGGGGCCTAATCTCAGACACAAAGGCAAACTAAATCTGCAACCGCCTCTGATTTACTTGGCAAAGCGGCCTCTTAGTGGCTCACTTTGATACCATAAATAAAGCATTGCATTAATGTCTAATTGGACTGAACCTCTCAACCCAATTTCCTAATGAGACTGAGCGATTTACTTCTCAGCGACAAGATATATGCTCCCATCTCTGCATTACACAGATTAAGTATTGAGTTGCACTCCATTAGTTGTATTGGAAGGAATGAAACCAGTAACTAAACCAGCTAGTGTAGGAGCTGAGCAGCTCATAGGAATGCTCAAAGGTGGACATCTGCCGCCCGTCACACCCTGACAGTCATAAATCTTTCCTGTGATGAAAATGGGGCATGCACTCCGAGTGATTAGACTTCATTCTGAGTCCATCAGAAAACAAGCTGACTCTCCAAGACAAGCCAGGCTTGCCTGCATTTTCACTGTTTGGCTGTGAGTTTTTTTGTTTTTTTATATAAAATAGAATTTAAATCTCCTCTCACTTTAATGCCACTGTGAGGACATGAAAGAGACACACTTTGAGGGCTCAGTGTTTTTGTAAAGATGCCACGTTATTAGGACCAGTCAACAAAAATATAAAACCATCTGCACAATGCGTTTCTCACATTGATAGTGAATTAAAAAATTACAAGCACAGTTTGTGATGGGATGCCAACTAACACAGCCAAAACGACTGAAAATAGGTCCAAATTGGCAATGTCCACTGAAGAGCTGTTTGGAAGGGTGAAGTCTGACTATTTCCATTTGTTGATATGCTGAAATTTGTTTGGTAAAGTACACAGATAAAATTATAGGTTATAGGTTGAAACAGTTATTGGACTGAAGAAGTGTGTTTGAAGGCTCTTTCTTTTTGGCGCTCCACTGCTCTGGTTAATACAACGTTTTTTTTTTTTTTTCATTTAACCTTTATTTATCCAGGTTAGTCTCATTGAGCCACGAGACCTCATTTTCAAGAGAGACCTGTTAGGGAACATTAGCTGCAGGAGGAAGCTTCGTCTGCAGCTGTGGGCTGCACAAAGGTGCAGCAGGTGCTAAATAATTTTAAATTATTTTAAATAAAAATCCCACGCTGATCTTGCAGCTCATCCATCAGTCATGTCCAATCTTATTTTGAACAACTGCGAATGAGTGAGTCCGCAATAAACGAACCGGGAAGTAGCGAGGGTCTACTGTATTTGAAAATACAGTATTTAGTCTAATATATTTTGTATTGTGGCAGAAAGCTGACGCATGAAAAGGGGCAAATGTAAACTCCAGTTGTCAATGTACCAGTCAGAAGTCAAACATGTGACTTTGTTTCTGCACAGCAGATTAAGCAGCTCAGATTAAATTAAACCGACGTAGCACATAATGTTGTTGACACCACATTTACAGTTCCAAGTTAGTTTTTTGGCATAATAGTGTTTTAGCTGTCATCAGGCATCCTCTTAAGGAGACAAAAAGATCCAACAATTATTGTTTTATTAAAAGTGTCTTTTAGGTGGAAAAGCAGGGAAAAAAAGCAAGACATCCTGGTTGAATTATTTTAATTGAAGCTAGTGCACCATTCTACCATTTTTGGTGCTTTATTCTACGGTTCTTGAACTTTTACACTATTCTGTAAACTAAAAGTATTGTTTTCCATTTTGGCCTCAGTTTTGGTTCTATCAAGTTGAAAAATAAATACATTTTCAAGCAAAACGCATCAAAAACACCAAAGTATAAAACATAGACGTCAGTTGTAGAGGGCCTGACATTACCCAGAAGGCTACAGTAAAACTCTGAATTTGTTCAACTCTATCTCCTCCAGACCGCCTGAGGCAGAACTTGCCACAATAATAAAGGAGCAGGCTGGTAAGACAGAAATTTGACAGTAAGACACAAAGTTCATGCAACTTCCTGCTCATTTCTTTCTATGATACCATCAGCTTGTATTTTTAAAACATCATTACATTCTGAAGTATAAAAATGTACTTTAATCCACTTATTTTAAAATGTGTTCCCTAACCGTAACCTTATGCCGATTGCAAACTGTATGAATGGTTTGGATTAATTTGTTACATCAGTACACTCCCAGGTGAAATGAACTGAACTCACCTATTTGACTTATGTCCAGGCTGAAAGTTATGAATAATTAAGACAGACATGTGAGTGCCGTAGCTTCTGCCAAGCGAATGTGTTCAACAACTTCAAGTCCTTTCATCCTGCTGCACCAAACTTCAATTTAAAAAACCTACAACTACAGCAACCAGGGGCTGATAAAGAATAAGAGTTCACACACCACTGGGTTCATCCATGGTGGCTACAGTAACACACTTGAAACCGCTTCACTTCTTTTGCTCCACTGCTTTGTTATGCATAAAAGTGCTTGAATAATTCAAGTCCATGGTTAAAGTCACAACGTAAAAGTCTTAGATTAGGCCTGAAAACGATCACAGGTTAAGGAATTATTTGGTTTATGCTGTTCAGTGGAAGCGTCATTGGAATACTGATAATAACTTGCAAAGCATCAAGAAAAGCTGCCTATTTTGTTCATAACTCGTATCAAATTATTTGTATAACGTGTTTATGAGAATTAAACAAGAGGCTCACAAAAGAGTCGTGAATATAACAGACTCTAACTGCGACCGTGTTTTATATAAATAAATTAAAGTAGTGTCATGGAAAAAGAAAGGAGATTCCCAGAACAGACCAAGGTGTACTTCATCAGATTTCTTTACGAAGCTTTGGAGAGCCAACAATTCACAGAACATACAATTACACTATCAGTGCTCTCATCCATGTGAAACCCTGACCTGATCTAACTCTCTGGACTGGACATTACCATAGTTTTACAGAATAATCTTCCTGTCCATGCCCTCAGCACCTCCCCCTCTATATCTGAGCTGCCATCCAAGGGTCCACTTCAGGCAACACTTCTAAATATTTAGTTCAGCACTGATTGTGATAGCAGCTGCCAAACAACAGCACTTCAAATAAAAATCACCTTTTAAACTCATTAAAATTTTTCTAATTGTGCAATTTGTTCAGTTTTAGTTGTTAAAATTGATCTTATGTTTCACTTTCATTGGTTCTCTTTCTGTTTCATATAGGTTTAGCTACCAATAATTTTCATAACACACCATGGAAGGTGTTTCATTTTGTGTCATTTGTTTAAAAGTAGGCTTGTCGCGATAAACAATAAATCGATTAATTGCATGATAAAAAATCTTTATAGTTTCTTTGCGTCTCTCTCTTTCACTGGACACTGGATGAAAAAAGGCTCAGCTCCGGTGCTTTTCACTTTCTCTTTTCTCTTTAAAATCTGTTTTAACCCCCCAAAATTGTGTTTTTGGATCGTTAAAAGAAGCTAAGCTGAGAAGCTAAGCTACGAGCTAAGCTAACAGGCCGGCCTCGGGGACAAACCTCCGTCTTGTCAAAGCTCCAAAATTCATGGTTGAAACTTGTGTCTTTGTCTAAAAAGTTGTTTTTCTCTTCAAAAAGAAGCTGAGGACTTGTTTACTGATTTTTTTATTAAAAGATTTGTGTGACAAATGCTATGCTAAAGGGCTCAAACCACACCAGGCATCCACCATTTTGAGAACTGGAAAACAGAAGCGAGAGACAGCCCATGTCACGTCATGGGGCTCCCTCCCATTTTTCTTAAAGAGACACGCTGTTCGCTCCCTCACTATCCATCCTTCGGTTCAAACAGTCTTATACTGCCATCAGGGGTCAAAAAAGGTACTACACACAAAAATTAACCATCATTTCTTCTTAAATTTGACAATTTCCTAATTATTGTCAAATTTCAAACAATATTATCGTTTATCGCAATAATTTCTGGGTCAATTAATTGCCCAACAAAATTTGTTATCATGGCAGGCCTATTAAAAAGTTCAGGTTTTTAAACTTCACTGGATGTTTGTGATGCTTTTTGACATGTTGCTTTTATCAGAGAAGAAATTTAATGGAAACCTTTTTATTTTAAACACATTAGCACGTTGATTTCAGCTGTCTACATATTAAATGAAGCATCTTTATTCTGTACATTTCAGAAGCAACTTATACTACATTTCAATGGAAAAACAAATATTTTGTGACACCTCAAAACTGTTTCCCTTCAGCAGCAGAAACCTGTGTTAAAGTTAAAGTTATTTTAAATAATACATGGATGTATGTTTTTATATTTAGGGCTACATGCATTGTAAGTTAATGCAAATCGTTTTGGGGTTATTTAAGAATATTTTAGTTGTAGCTGTGGCTTCACAGGCTATTAAAAATTCTGGTTTCAAAGCACTGAATCAGAACACTAATCCTCAGATATCAGGTCTCATTTCGCCATTACCTGCTAAAGTCAACCGTGTTTGTCGCTTAGCAAAGTTATCATGAGTCACTGGACGGATTTGGATGAAATTTTCAGATAATAATAGCAGGATACCACTGATTAACTTTTGAAGACACTCTATTTCAATATGGTCTAAGTGACCATAATAAAAACATTAATAACAGCAAATTTTACAGATATTGAGCTAAAATTTAGTGTGGTAACAGCTGACCATCATAAAATCACAAAATCTTGCAATCTACATATTTTCAAGATTTAACATTTGTCAAAAAAAGCTAAAACTTCAGTTATTTATATTTAAAACTCTGGCGTGTAAGGCGACAGGTAAAATACAAGGAACGCTAGACGTTCAATCGAAGATGCCTTTCCCACTTTGACTCAGAAAGTTTTAATTTAAAGGCATTTTTTAAATGATTCATCAGCATCCTTTTAGCGTTTTTCAAAACTTCCCTGGCTTTCGGTGCCTGTCAGCACATTTTAAAACACGCACAGTGGGATGTGTTTCCTCCACGCACGTACTTTCTTCCACCTGTCAGTCATAACTGCTGCTTCTTGCTGCCACCGTGGAATATTTCATCCCTTGAGGCAAAGGGCTCCTGGGTGTTGTGTTTCAGGTCATCCATTACAATAATTGCTTTTACTCACCAAGTAGGCTTTCCTCATGCAGCTCGGCCTAAATGTTTAATTACACTGTTTTAAGGTAACAAACTTTGTAATTGCCTTTTGACAGGATCGGTTTGTTGTGTAAAATGTAAAATAAAACGTGGCGTGCGCTTTGAGCAGACAATGGCTGCCTTAAGAGCCTTAATTCTTTGCCTAAGACAGTGTAGTCGGGCTCGGTTGCAGCTTGTGTTTCCATGTCTACATTACACGAACTTGGAAAGCCCGACAGGCCACGCCGTGGTTAGGGTTACGCACTTCTGTGACAGATGTCAGTTTGGGACAGAAGCTCGGTGTCACTCATCTGAAATAAACAAGTCCCACTGAAAGTTGAACATGAAATGGTTTGTAAGGGAAACTGATTGCGTAGAGAATTAGCGTCGCCGTCGCAGCGTGTGTTCGAGGACACGTGTTTGCCGCTGTGCGCTTTTTGTTGTCTTTGCCAGCTTCTTGACAGTTTTGTTGTCTAATTGGTGAAGTCTGCGGCGGTAGAACATCTGCAGTTGCAGTGTCTTTGACGCTGTCAAGACTGTGGGACGCGGTGCGTTCAAGTACATCTGAGAGAGAAGTCGTGGCGTGCAGGATTATTGATTTCGCGTACGCTTTTCTTCGTCCTTGAGCGGGAGCTTTTGTTCTTTTTATAAATGTGAGATTTATGACTATTTCAGTAATTCCTTTTTATATCAAGAGCTAAATTTACAATCTAGGTCAATGATCCTGTTAGTCTTTGAGGGGTGGGACACTTTATTTATTTTGCTGCTATAAAAAGAAATCTCAAACTCAACTGAAATGGGGGGATTTTCAACTAAATGTCAAATCGTGAGGAGAAGTCATCCTGTGCTGGATTTTATTATTATATTCTTTGACTTGCTCTTGAAAAAATAATCATGTGTGCTTTACTTTAGGCTTGGCAGATGATGTCTTGTTAACTATAAGAATACCAGCATGCTTTATATTTACAGTAAAAAAAAAAACAAAGGTTTACTGTTGAACAAAATAAAAATATATATTTAAATTCTGCTTATGTAAAACCCTCTTTGCACAAATAAACTCCTACCGTCATGTTAGGGCCTGTAAGGGAGAGCATTGTACTGTGTGTGCATATTTTCATTTCAAAGGTTGAGCAGTCACTTGACATCCCATAATTCATTACCAAGCACATTAAGGAGGTTTCCTATAAAATGTAATGGTGCCATTTTTATATTCTTTCCTCTTTTAAAAAGCTTCCTGCTCCAGTAGAAAAAAAATAAACTGCCACTAGGAATGTTCGTTTGTATTTGCTGACAGCAACATTTTGTGAAATATCTACAGCCGCCCGTGACGGCTTGTGCAGGCAGAGGACCTTGACGTGATTAAGTGGATGGAGCCAGAGCATCTGTGGAGGAATATCAGTGTGGCGTGTCAGAGAGAAGAAAGGGAAGTTAATATGGCTCGATAGTGTTTAATCTGCAACCCAAACCTGCAAATATAAACCTCTGTAAGATGAGGATGATGGAGACGGGTCCGTCCTCATCCATAAGCATGACCGGGGATCATGTGGATGAGGAGGTGATGGCAGCGATGGGACTCGGGGGCAAAGATAACGGATCGAGAGCGGTGAAGAACCGGAGGAAGGAGGAGAGCAGCAGGAGAGGTGATCGTGTGAGGGAGCTGCTGGATGTGACAGAGGACAGGGAGGAGGAGTGATGAGAGCTGATGATGAAACCCTCTCACACTCAGTCCCCTGAGAAACAGTTCTGATCAGAGCAGCCAGGCGATCACAAGGTGGCAGATGTTCTCATCAGAGAGGCACTTTTAAATTAGAAATACTCACCGCCTGCTGCTAATGGGGTGCTTGATGAAACACACTTTATTTGGTCTTAAAGTCTGAAATGTAAAGAAAAGAGTTAAGTCCCAGGGAACTACTGTGAATCATGTTTTACTTTTCTTCTTACTGTTTGCAAGAGATTTTTCTTTCCTAAAGTGTATTTGCTTATGTTCTAGATAAAAATTAGTAAGAAAAATGTTGAAATCTAAATATGTTGTGAAGCAAAACAAAAATAAATGACATTTTCTGTGAAAATGCAGCGCAAATGCAAAGCGCTGGACAACAGCTGAAATGAGCTAAGAAACAGAAATGGACTTCTTAACACTACAGGGAGCTGACTATGACAAGAAGTTACACAAAGCAAAATAGCTGAAAGCTATAAAAAGCAAAATACTAGCTCAAAACCACAGGAGAACAATGCTATTCTAGCTAAAATCTAAAAATAACCAACTATAGCTAAAGCAGCAAAAAAAAAAAAAAAAAAAAAAAAAAAAAAAAAAA
>JARVLU010000528.1:19128712-19140517 GCA_031762415.1 Simpsonichthys santanae | reverse complement strand
ATATAACTTGAACCATATGAGGTTGTTACTCTGGATTACTGCACTATTGCTGTTTCAGAGCCCCCTGAGAGAATAACGTATAAAGAGCCTTTAAAGCCTAATAAAAGGAGACAGGTTCCCTGAATGATTTTGCACCTAAACTGTCACTTTTTCCAGTGATTTTTTATATCATACCATGCGTCTGCTGTCACAAGTCAAATTAAACTATTTATGCCCTTTTTATTAGCGAGTTAGATTTTCACTAATATTGTAAAGTGTGGTTTGAAATCATGAGTAGGATTTTCTAAGTTCCTATCTGTTTTTTTTTTCTTTTTATTATTATTATTATTATTATTATTATTATTATTATTATTATTATTATTATTATTATTAATAATTTTGGAAACTCAAAAAAAGCAACTCAGATGCAGACAGAAATTCATAGTAGCTATCTAAATCTTACAAAAAACAATTTATGTTTAACAAGTACATGCTTTATCTGTGGTTTTGCTGTGTTATTTTTTTTGTTTTTGAAAATTTTATTCATTCTTGTCCCGTTTATTTTCTTTATTTTCTCTGTGTTCAGTTTGTTTCTTGTGCCTCCCTGTGTTTTCTGTTATTCTCAGCACTTTTCCACGGTCAGCCTCTGCTCCTTAGTCCTGCCCCTCCACCTCACACCTGCTCCCTGTTGTCATTTTACCCAGAACTGCTTGTATTCTCTCTGCCTTCAGGTCATAGTCTTCTCCTAGAGTTGTCTTTGTTTGTTTTTGTTTTATATCCGTGTCCGACAGCATTTTGTTTTCTGATTTTTATTTATTTATTTTTTCAAATCTGATTTTTTTTTTTTTTTCCAAGCTTGTTTAGTTGGCCTTTATTTTAGGGGGTTTGAATCCATCAAACCTAACAAACAATAGAAAATTTGGTTTTATCAATCATTTATAAAAAAAAAAGGAAACATTAGAATAACATGGCCATTTTATTTCCTTGCATGTTAAGCAGAACCAGGACTTTAAAAGTCCTTTATTGTATTATTAGTAGTAGTTTTATCATTAATAATAATAATAATAATAATAATAATAATAATAATAATAATAATAATAATAATAATAATAATAATAATAATAATAATTCAAACTTTATCTATTCAGGTTATCCCATTGAGGCTCGGGGACTAATTCACAAGAGATACCAATGATAAAAAGCATAGAACATTGATTCAAAACCAACAAAGTCCATGTTCAATAATCCAGGTATATAATCCAACCATTTTCAGTCAGGTCATCTGAACAGTTTCTTTTCTTTTTTATTTATTTATTTATTTTTTTCATACAAATTGAGAGAAACAAATAAAAGAAAATAGTATTTTTTTTAATGACATAAAAAACAGTCAGGTTGTAAAGCAATTTAGAATACTAAAAATAGAAATAAACAAAGTCCTTTATTATTATATTAATAATAATAATAAATAATAATAATAATAATAGTTTATTTATATAAGGACAAGTAACAAATACCAGACACCACAACATTTATAGCCTGGGTAAATTTGAAATGCCCGTCCCTAGATGGGCCTTTATCCAGCGTTGAGTCCCCTGAGTCCTTTATCATCATTGCTTAAGGACACAGAGCTGATTTTTTTTCTACTCAGTAATACCTTTCCCCCTTTCTGTTGCCTACTTTCCTCTTGCATGCAGCTCAGCCAAAAAAAAATTTAAAAAAAAAGAAAGAAAGAAAGCGTGACCCCCTGCAATCCTTCCATTCTCCTACACACATCCCTGTGCATGTTCCAGGAGTGCTCTCCATGTGTATGCCTGCGTGCGCACAGAACTCTCAAATTCTTGGCAGAGTTGACTCACTGGGTTCTGAATGGTCTTGTGTTCAGATTGAGAAGTGTTAAAATGGAGCAACGCAAGCTGAATGACCAAGCAAACTCACTAGTGGACCTTGCTAAGGTAAGCTAGACTTCAACAGATCACTGCTGCTCTGTCCAACTGCTTCACTTCCCTGGGTGGAATTCAATGCATGCTGTTTCTCACTGAATTAGTTGTCCTTTCTTATGTAGACAAAGTCTACAGGTGTCAAATAAACAGACAGGCTTCAAGTTTTTCTCATGACTGTGGTTGACTGCACTCATCTGAGCGTTAGAGTGTTTGAATACAGAATAACAACCCCTTTTATTTCTTGTGTAAGTTTTACAGGTCCTGTTCTCCAGATAATTACTGAATGAAACAAATGAGAAACCCGTCAGATTGTTTTTGGTATTTCATACATCCTCCAGTGTTTTGCGGTCAGATGCACTATAAGTCGCCAAGCCTCAGGGAAACACAGGCAGTGTGCCAGTCTGACGCAGCAGAAACTCTAACCTGGGTGGAGACACTGTGATTTGATGGTTCAGCAAGAAATAAAGGCAGGAAAGAAGAAGAAAGAACAAAGAGGAGGGGAAAAGGCGCTTTGACATTCAAAAGCACACCCCAGTCGAGCTGGACTGAAGCCAGCATGTCACGAAAGTTGTTCGTTAACGTTGCCCAGTCGTCTCATGCTCTAAAACAGCAGTGGGATTTGGTGCTGGAAAAGGTGCCTAATGGCCGCCGCCGCTCAGCATGCATATCAAACTGTTGTTGTAGGAGCCTGCAGCCGTGAGAGGGCAGTGCACGTTGTGGATTCTCATGCTCTGGAGCTGCACATGAGCAGAAGGTGCATTATCACTGCAGTGCAAGGCCAAAATCCTCAATTCATCACTTTAATTTATTCTCAATATACAGTCTCTGATGGGGCGTGTTTCATTTGCTCTAAGTAAAACTGTGCTTATTTCTTGTTTCTCTTTGCAGTGTTCCCGTTTTGTTTGAATCGCATGCCATCAAACCTGATTTCAATTTACTTCATTTCTTATTTGAAAACTCAAAGTGCTTTATTATTGCTCCATAATATCCCTCCTCTGATAATAAGGGCCGCTCCTCGTGCATGACTTTCTGGGACAGATTGAAGCCCATCCATATTTAATTTCTTCTTGTTTCATCTACAATTGTACGATTTATTCAGCTGTAAATTTGCAAACGAGAACCAGAAGAGAAGCGTATCCCAAGAATGAGTTTTACCTTTGGTGAGCTGCCCAACGATCTTTACATGATGAGTAATTATTGATTTATAGATGCAGCCAGATGCAGTAAAACTCTTGTTGCTGTTGGGCTGAGCAGTGCAGTGTTTCTTTAGTTCTCACTGTTTTAGTCGTCCCATCATTCCTGCCTCACACGTGGGAATAAAACGAGGTAAGTGATGGATGACATCACCTCCAGCCTGACGGAGATTATTAGTTCTACAATGAGACCTCACTCTGCTCAGCTTCACCCCATGAGAATAAAATCCATGAGAAACGTGACAAATTCCTGCATCTGTTGATGACAGTTGTGGGCGAATGTATATTTAATTTAAACTGTGAAAAGATGGTTAGTAAGTAAATAAAATGTTGTCATCGACTGCCTTTGTTGTGTCCTCAAGCTCTTAGTCAAATGTTTTATTTCACAAAAGTTTTATAAACGTAAAGCTGCAATTATACATCACATTTTCAAATGATTATTATGGCTTTTCTGAATATGAAAACTCTTCTGCTTTAACATTTTTCCTGCTCACCAGCTGAAAAACAGCAGTATAATGAAAGTATTTTGGGGATTCAGTGTTTTTGCAATGTTAAATTGTAAAAGCGTAGACGTTTTTAAAATGAACTTTGGATTTTCTGTAAAATGTAAAAAAAGGAATGATCTGCTGCAAACAATGCAAATTCAACGCCCGTCTTAAAATCCTCACAGATGCAACAAATCAAATGTTGAAACAGGAAAATGTTTTGTTGAATAAAAAATAAGCAGGTTTTACAGCATTTCATTTCACTCGTGTGACTTTGTGCTCGACATCTTTCATCTTGTTGACGTTTGAAATGGCACAAAACAAAACGTGTTTGTTTTTTAGGTTTAACAATTCATCCTAATGAATTTTCTTGTCATTTTACTTTAACCTCAAAATAACACACCACAGTAAAGGAAAGGTGATCAGTAACTGAAAAACTGTTTAATCATTAAATGGCAATCAGCATCGTGGTATGTTCAGGTTTCTTACTTTTCGGGTCACTGGGGTCCAGCTATCACTGTACGAGAGGCGGGGGACACTTTGGACAGGTCTCCAGTCCATCACAGGGACACTTAGAAAAAAACAACCATTCACACTCACTCATAGGGACAATTTGGAGTTACAATGCATGTTTTTGGTCTGTGCGAGGAAACTGGAGTACCAGGAGAAACCCCACGCAGTGCAGAGAGAACATGCAAACTCCACCCAGAAAGGCCCCCAGTCGGGATTTGATCCAGCAATGTTCTTGCTGAGAGGCAACAAATCTACCAACTGATCCACTGTGCCACCCTAGACAACTATTATATGGATGAATGGGCAAAAATGAAAGAAAAATCACTGAAGAATTGAGCAAACCATTAGCAGTTCATCACTTTTTTATTTATTTATTTATTTGTTTGTTTGTTTATTTATTTATTTATTTATTTTTGCAAAAAAAATCCTGGTCTAAAGTTAAAAATGAACATTTAACCTTAATTTAGTGTTTGAGAATGTGCATCTTTTCAGTCTCTTATGAAGTATTTTATTCTTTTTTTTCCAGATTTGCATTTAATCTGCACATTTATCAGTGTTTACAGGTTATTAATTCAAACCTGACACCACTCTGGCAAATAATTGCATGAAGGATGTTTCTTCTGTCCCGCTGCAGACTCAGAACATCATGTATGACATGGTGTCGGACTTAAACGAGCGAGGCGAGGACATGGAGAAGAGGATTGCCCTGTTGGAGACAAAGCTGGAGACTCTACTGACTAACTTGCAAGCTCTTCCTGGACTCATCAGCCAGGTCATCAACCAGCAGCACAGGGACTTCATGGAAGTGCAGCTCCAGCCGTACGACAAACACAACCCCGAGCGCTCGCAGTCGGTGTCACGGCGGAGGTCGTCCTCTACGGCGCCACCCACCTCCTCAGAGAGCAGCTAGAGTCCAAAGGGAAGGCCTCCACTCAAAGACGTTTGCCATCATATGGCCAAGTTGCATTTATTGTAAAACCTTATGGTTTCAATAGGTATTATCCAAATTCTGATGACAGAATTTGAGTCACTGGGGACGATGAATTTTAATGGATAACTTCATGCTGTCATTGTTTTTATTACCTCAAAGGGTGTCGTTATCCTCGCTCTGGTGACAGACCACAAATAATGGCGCTTCCCTCAGTAATAAAAGACCTATCAATGGGGCTATGACAAGAACTCTTCTCCGTCTCTATGCAGAGGTTGCCAGCTCTAGGTGGCAAAATTACCAGGTGTGAAACTATTGCACTAAAATAGTGCTTTACACAGACTTTGTGCTTCTGCTGGCTTGATTCAGATGCTGTGTTCCAGTCAGGGAGCATGTCGGTGACACTAAGGAAAAGTGCTGTGCTTGATGGCCAGGAGTCAAGTGACAGCAGGAGGAAGATGAAAATCCCTCCAACACAGAGTCACTCAGAGATGACTTCAAAGTCTTAAATTAAAAAGGGGAGAAAATAAGTATATTTTAGGTTAGAAACAGCATCAACTAGCAGTTTTCCTTTGCAGAGTCCTCCCGTAGAATGCCTATTTTTGGGAGGAGGACGACATTGCAAGTAATTTGACCCTCAAGTCAAAAGGAATGCATCAAAATCTGTACTTGCACTTACTTTTCAAGCAATGCACTTCAATGCTGACTGATATAACGATGCATTATTTGTTAAAAGACGATTGTGGCAGAAGTCTGGGCATGGGTTTATTGTTATAAACCAGGTCAAAAGTCCTCTTTGTTTTTCGTAAAGAAGCATTCACATAGACTTGTCGAGGTCTACAGAAATGCACTGAATGATCATAAAGGAAGTAATTACACCCATCTTTTGCTGTGTCTCACCTTTTCTGTGCTATCTGTGCTCACTGTCATCGCAGCTGGGCGACAACATTGAACGACAGCTGGAAAATGCATATTTTTATACATTGACATGAGGACAAACACACCTCTTCAATAGAAATATGGTTTGAAATACTGTATCTTAGCAAGGAGAGTTGTTTTAAGCATAAATATACACCTTATTTTACTCAAGTAGGCATTATTATTCAGTATTTGACCATGTTTACTGGAGTTACACAGAGCAAATCATGGGTTGGTCACTCATCCAGTCAGCTGTGTTGATTTTGTCACCCACAAACCAATAAATCAGCAAGAAAGTTTGCAAAAATGACAGCTGTGCAGTCGACAAACTTTAGCAACAAAGATTCCAATGAGAGATTATATTGTATGCAACTTTAATGATAATAATTCAATATTAAAAATACATAAATACATGTAGACAGGCCTGTGTTATTTTTTTCTTTTTTGAATGAGACTGTGTATCAAGCAGGACAAATAAAGAGGGTTTGTAGGGGTTGCTGCATAAAACAAGCTTCTCAAATCACCAACGACCAAAACTTGTACATTTCAATTGAATAAAATTGATGAGACAAAGTTTACTTTCTCCCATACCAACCGATACAGCATACACAGTTTTTATATATTTTATTCTTTTTTTTTTTTTTTTTTTTTAATCTGGGTGCATCATCAGAGTAAAGTGTGCTCCATCTTTTTATTTTCTTTTTATATATATATGCAAGTAGAATGTGCATTGTTATATAGTAGGAAGCTGATTCAAGCCACAGTCTCCAGGCAGAGATCAAAGTGTGCAGTTTGCAAAGATTAAAAGCATAAATAAGTTGCATATAGAAAAAAAAAACAACCTTTGAATTCATTTGGTATATACAAACTTAAACTTTGCTGTTGTTCTTTCGGCTGCTCCCTTTTCAAGGGGTGTCACTGTGAGTGAACTCACATGAAAGATTTACAAGAATTGTAAGGATTGCAAGGCACGTGGCACTGACCACACACAAAATAACACGTCATAGAATATAATTAGTTACAAAAAAGACTGATATTCAGACATGCATGCACACTCCATTGTCAGTGTTACTTCATCTAGGCTAAAACAGCATGAAGGAGAAACTTGCAGCCTTACGGTAATTCTGATTTAGAGTCAAATGTTACAATGAATTTTTTTCTTGAGTGAGCTTACAGCTAATGTATCACTGTTTTTCATACAAATTAGTCTAAGATTGCAAAAAATCTAGTAGAAAATATCTAGTTATTGAAACCCAAATTTAAAAATAAAAATAGTTGTTCATTATTTATTCTATTTAAAATAAGCCAACAAGAAATGATGATGCAAAACATTTTTAGTTTTTTGACTGAGAATTAAAAAAGAAACTTCCTTTATGTGGCGCAAGACAAATACAGTATGAGAAACCATACCACCAAATACAGTAATCAGTTGTGTGCATTTTATTAATTACCATAAATAAATTAAAAAAGAACAACAAAAGCAACATTGATTTCAGCTTGCATATCAGTTAAATTTAAATGCATGTCTTGCACAATTATTTTATCATCTTGCGTTAGATTTTGGCATTTCAACTAACAGGTTTAGTGAATTTGATGCCAGAACCTGTAAAGGCATTTTTCCTGCGAGTCAAAACTTCGGGCAAAGCGCCGGACGCCAAGAACAATCTCTGATCTCGCGAGATTTCCTCGGAAACAGCCGCGTTTGCTTGGTGTGACTTGCTCGGCGGCTAGGTTTTTGCCATATTCCTTGTAAAATCTCTCCAGATAATATTCCTAACGTGAAGTGTATACCGGAGCTATCGTCACCATGAGCATACTCGCTAAAATAGCAGAAATAGAAAATGAGGTAAGTCGAATATTGACGGCTAATAAACTCAGTCTGTCACGTTTTAGCTAACATAGCTACACGCAAACGCTAAATGTCCATCACAGCAGAGCTCCGTTTGCTCTATATTATGGACCAGCTGGCTTTTCGATCCGTTAAACTATTATAATAATGAAATGAGTTTTATATGTTTATTTAAATTGTAGATGTATTGTGAAATAAGAATACAGCCGGTGTTCGTATGTGACTTAAGCTAGCTTCGGTTTGACTGACAGCTAATTGTTTTCATAGCACATATAATGACTATATATGTTAATATGAAAGACATTGGACACTGTAGAGTTGTTATTGATGATCACAGGTAGGTTACCTAACGATCAGTAACGTGTTGGCAACAGAGCTGGGAAAACTACGGTGGCCCGGAGGCGAACAACGGAAAACTCAAACTAACACAATTTTGTTTGTATTGAATGTCTTATACTGTACATTAATTTGTTTATTGGTGTTCGTTTATTCACAATTAAATGAACTTTTTTGTCTTTATTGAGCTCACATAAAACACTATCATAAAACCCTCTGGCAGCATTCCCTTTTAATTTATTTATTATTTTTGAAGAGAACCCCAAATGTATGTGGATATGTAATTATAAGTAGAAATTATGCAACATTCAAACTAAACGAAATGGCTGTTTTTTAATTATTATTATTTGAATGTATCATCATCTTCACAATGAACTAGGATTTATTAAAAAAAATGTCATCATTTTGAAACAGTAGCAGGTTACATCCTTTCTAAATCTCAGCTTTAAAGAGATTCAGCAGCCTTGAGCGGTGAGAAGATTCAGGCAGTTGAAGTTGCTTATTACATGGTCATGCATTGTGCTGTTTCCTCTCACTGCAGATGACCAGGACGCAAAAGAACAAGGCCACAGCTCACCACTTGGGTCTGCTCAAAGCACGTTTAGCCAAACTGAGGAGGGAACTCATCACACCGAAAGGCGGCAGTGGGGGTGGGACAGGCGAAGGTAAGATTATAATATTTCAGATATAATCCACTTCCTGCTCCAGTGTTGGCTTAATTTTTTTTACGTTTTAGTTTTTTCTTCTATGATGCTTTAAAACGGATGTGTAATTTCATCACCTTCGCAGAAATTCACATTGTAATTATCCTACTTTCAGGTTTTGATGTAGCGAAAACCGGTGATGCCCGAGTTGGTTTTGTTGGTTTCCCTTCGGTTGGAAAGTCTACACTGCTCAGTAACCTCGCAGGTGTGTACTCTGAGGTTGCAGCCTACGAGTTCACAACACTTACTACTGTGCCTGGAGTTATTCGGTATAAAGGTGCCAAAATTCAGGTACAATATTTTTTTCTTCCTTTCTTTATGATCTAGTAAACTAATCTTTCATTTTCAGTTGGTAGAGAACTTATCAATTGATTATTTGTTTCTCTGTAGCTCTTGGATCTCCCAGGAATCATTGAGGGAGCCAAGGATGGCAAGGGGAGAGGCCGACAGGTCATCGCAGGTACTCTTGCAGTCGTGAATATTGCTGCTAAACAATAACAAAAAAACAAGTGATATAATTATCAAAATTATTTATAACCTAAAACATGATGTATTACAGCACATTTTCAGTTATTTCTTTCACTTCTTAATTGTGTTTTATGCTCTTAATGGCCATCAGTGTGTTTTGCACAATATTGAACACTTCTAGTAGTAAAATAAATAATTATAAAAAAAAAACTAAATTACCACAAATTCCTACTGCAGCCACTAAAAACATAATGACATTCTCTTGCACACAGTTAACAGCTGTTGTCTTTCCTATCTCCTTGTTATTATCAGTGGCTCGAACCTGCAATCTAATCCTGATAGTACTCGATGTGTTAAAGCCTCTTCTTCACAAGAGGCTCATTGAACATGAGCTTGAGGGCTTTGGCATCCGACTTAACAAACAACCACCCAACATCGGGTTCAAGAAAAAGGACAAAGGAGGCATCAACTTTACTGCCACGGTGCGCGTCACACGACATAAGGCTTAAACAGAAATATGAAAAACTCTCTTTACATTAACCTCCAAATCAGTCGCCACACAGGATAATTGCATTCTGACAAGTTTTATTTGATTTGTTTTCATCAGTGTGCACAAAGTGAGCTGGATGCTGAGACCGTTAAAAGCATCCTGTCGGAGTACAAGATCCACAACGCCGACATCACTCTGCGCAGTGATGTCACAGCTGATGACCTTATTGACGTGGTGGAGGGAAACCGGTAAGCTGCTGGACTGGACCCTCTGGTGTTTCCTGTGGGTGTAGTCTGTTGAATTCTGAAATCTAATGGGAACTCCTACACTGGTGCAGATATGTTTATAATGCTCTTTCGCTGTTTTAAACAGTTTATTTTGTTTTGTTCACCTAAATGTACAACATTAGAGTTCAATGTACTAAGCTTCACATGACACAACAAATGTATTTGTAATGTGGAATGAATATTAAGTAGTGAGTTTATGGATAAAATCTGAAACTTCATTATTTTATATTCAAGACAACAGAAATTGAATAATTCTAATCTCCATGCAGCTGTAGAGAAACAAATCATTAATGTTCTATACCCTAATAAATTAGTGTATATCAAATATTTGTTGGAGTCATCCACAAAGTTAGTGTTGTCTTTACATTATATGATTTTTCTGGTAAGGATAAAGGGTCATCATGAAGGAGTGTGCAGCTTTCTTACTGAAAGGTGTCATGGGAAAAATTCAAAAAGTGTGTACACAAAAATCTGGTTTATTAAACCATGTGCATGCACATTTCTACATGCCTTCATACATCTCAGTTTGCATGGGATAAACCGCAGCTGCACATTCTGCTAGGACTGCCCTGTACTCATAAATAAATATGAAAATTGGTTTAAACACACTGCAGCTTCCACCCTGCGTTCTGATAACCATGACAAAGGCATCGAGTTCAGCAAAAAATAACTACTAGTGCTGGAGGCGGAGGCAAGCGGTAAAATTTGTTAGTCATTCCTCCTTTAGCCTAATATGACAAAGAAATTTACAAAAAACAAAATAAAAAGCTATTAAATTGACTGTCCGTTAATAAGTAGGATAAGTAAACTGGCAACACTGAGGATCTCTCTTATCTCAACAGGGTCTACATCCCGTGCATTTATGTGCTCAATAAAATAGACCAGATCTCTATCGAGGAGCTTGATGTCATCTACAAAGTGCCCCACTGCGTGCCCATCTCAGCCCACCACCGCTGGAACTTTGATGACCTGCTGGAGAAGATGTGGGACTACTTGCAGCTTGTGCGCATGTAAGAATTTATTTGCAAATTTTTTGCAGTCCCAGATTTAAACACTGCGCTAAAAAGATGAGCATGTCCATGTTGTAACATGTGACAGCGACAATGTGTTTATCTGCAGCTACACAAAACCCAAAGGCCAGCTACCTGACTACACGTCTCCTGTTGTACTCCCTAACGGACGGACTTCAGTGGAGGATTTCTGCCTAAAGATTCATAAAAGCCTCATCAAAGAATTAAAGTAGTGAGTATATTATAGAGTTCTGACAATACCAAAATGTTTGAATTTTAAGTTGGAAGACAAAAGTCGATCGGTGCGTCTGGACAGCAAAGGGTTAACCCTTCACAAAGCCTGCATGTCAGAAAAGGAAATCAGCTGATCTGTTGCAGGAGGGAGCTTTCCTCTGCACTTGTGGGCTGCACACATGGTGCAAAATCATTTAAAATAATTTATTTTAAATAAACAATCCATGGCTCATCCGTCAATCAGCCGACTGTGTCATGTCCAATCTTATTTTGAAAATCTGTCTTCTTCTTTCGGCTTTTCCCTCTTCAGGGGTCGCCACAGCGAGTCATCCTCCTCCATCTCCCTCTGTCCTCACTCCATCTACCTTCATGTCCTCACTAACTTCATCCATACATCTCCTCTTTGTCTTTTTCCTGGCAGCTGCATTTCTAACATCCTTCTACCAATATATCCACTGTCCCTCCTCTGGA
>JARVLU010000528.1:19089271-19113620 GCA_031762415.1 Simpsonichthys santanae | reverse complement strand
AAAGATTCAGAGAATCTGGAACAATCGCTGTGCATAAGGGTCAAGGCCGTAAAACTCTACTGGATGCTCGTGATCTCCAGGCCCTTAAACGTCACTGCACCTCAAACAGGAATGCCACTGACAAGGAAATAAGAGAATGGGCTCAGGAATACTTCCAGAAAGCAATGTCCAGATACTTCACGTGCAAGTGCCGCTCCCAGTGAAATGCTGAGGCAACAGGCGTAAATACAATTACAATTACCACCTGTCCCTGGGGACATGTTCTATGATGCTAAAGACGTCAGAGAAGTTATAAAAAACAACAACAAAGAATGCATGCTTGTAGTATGCTGGTAAAGATTCTCAGTGATAAACATATGATACACATAAACACATGATAAATTCAAAAAAGTTCAATACAGACACATGCTTATAGTAAACTTGCCCAATTTCCTCACTGACACAAAAACATATTTTTCAAACTTTTTTTTACCTATCAAGTGTTGTTTTGCTAACTGAGCACCATTTTCATTTGACTCATCCTAGCTGAAGGCAATAAAAGGACTGTGAACAAAGGAATCCTCTGCTGGAGTGAATGTTATCACTTCTGCTAGAATGCTCTTCAATGCAAGTCTTCTGTCATGCAGATAACATCCGAAGCACTAACTGTTTTCCTGCTGTTTTGGTGGAAAGCAGGGGGGTCTTTGTAAATAAGACTTGTCTTTGCATAAATTCTGCTAGATGACAACACATTTTGCAGTACCTGTATGTGACAATAACAAGGTGTGGCCGATTCAGAGAAAATGAGTTGACTCTGCTTCACGGGAACACATAGGTGCACAAGTATTTCTTAATTGAACTAATTCTGATTTTCAAGCTTATGTAACTTTGCAGAAAGCCCAGATGTAACTTGTTCTGCGCTGAATTCTCAGGATTGTCTGCAGGCATTACATTTTCCTGGAAGAGTAAGAGGAAGACAAAAGTTCAGAAAGACTAAGAAAATATATTTCACAAATAACGATTACACAAATTTTTTTATTGATAGAATTCTCACGTTACATGTTTGTTTTTGTTTATTTGCAACTAATCATAATATTGCACAGCTATGAGGTAATCTGTTACCTCTAGAGGTTTTTTTAACATTGATTTCAAATAAGTAATCAACTAATTTACATTGAATAAATTATTCAATTAGATCTAGTTTATCTAACAAAAGTTTCTGACTGTACATGTCCAACTTATTAACTTTTGGAAATACAAAATCAGAGTTCAGGATGGCTGCCACATACCTTTAGAAAACACAAAAATGGCTAATATTCAATTAGTACTTGTGGAAAATTTTGTTTTGGTCGTAGCTGGGAATCATTCACAATCACAACATATACAACAAAGCTCCACATTGCACAAAATCCTGCTTAAATGTTGTTGTTGTTTTTTTGTTAAAGTGAACCCTGTTTGTCTTTTTGCAAAATATCTAATGAGTACTTGATGATATTTAATAACTTTCAGAAAGTAGTCATTTTGATGGTCAATTCAAGATGGCTGCCACACCTAGTCCACATTAGAGAAATGGCTATAAATGCATAGATACTGAGCAGAAATATGATGTAGGCGCCATTTACAACATATACTCTTTGCGAATATCACAAGATTTTGGAAAATACTATTTTCAATGTTTGACAACAGCTGCAACAACTCTTGTCACTTCTCAACATATGATGACTTCTAAAGCTCTGGCATGAAAAGTAGCATGCTATATCCATTCCTTCAAAAAAATGCAATAATTTAATAATGGAAACTTTTAGTATCTTTTTAGTTTGCCTTTTGTAAAACAATTTAACTAAGAATGTTCTTAGCAACAAAACATTAAGTAATTAATCTCCTGTTGTGTTTACATTTTAACCGTTTTAAAAATGTGACTTGTCACGTCTATTCCTCGGCACAGACTAGAATTACCAAGAAATCCGATCCAGAAATGCCGGGTACACACGCTGATCACGTGAAGAAGAGTGTCTCCTTCTCTCTGACAGCTGGGAGGAACAAGGGGCGTGGCTTCACGAAGGGCGTATCCAATAAAAAAAAAAAAAAAAAAAGAACCTCTGTTGTCTAAACCGGCACGAGCAAGTTCTATACATGCGTTGGAGGATCCTTCATTCAAACGGAGACCTTTCTAGAACTTTGCGGGCGTTTTAGCTTTAAACAGATTATCGTCAAGGCAGTTTTTGACGCAGTCACATTATATTTGCAACTTCAGGGCAGCTTTGTAGGGAATATTTCATTGTAAGTTTAATTTTTTTTTTATATCATCCCGCGCGCGCTATCGTTAACGGCTTGTGAGGGAGCGCGCGCTAATTAGCTTACCCGGCTAAAAAGCACGATCTTCTGGTCTGACCGCGACAACGTGTGGTAAGTTTATGCTTTTAATATATTATGAGAACAACAAGCACGTTTTAGTTTGTTAAATGAACACGAATAAAGCTTCTAGCGGAAGTCTGCTAGCGTAAAGCTAACTCCATTGTGAATGTCACGCTATACACGCATAACGCTATCACCAACGAGTACACTACCGGGAAGAATGGGCTCATTTTGAGATTAAATTTTGCTTATCACATGATTAATGCTTTCATTGAACTGTGCGATACTTTTCAACTGAGCCCATACTGACTGCCAGTGAAAACTGCCTTATCTAAGCCATCATTAGCAGTATCGACCATCTGTCTAATACGTACTTGACCGATTAAAATTTGTTCGAGACGCTGACGAGCCGCTCGATTGTATGGCAGATGTCTGGGAAAGCCCGTATATGTCACTTCCGGTTACGTTGGTCTTTACGAAGATAACACGTCAAACATAATTGGGGAAAAAAAATCGACTGCGAGTGTGGTCGATATGAAGACAAAAAGTCGAAGATTTGTTCAGGTCTTAATATAAGTTTTATCTTTTTCTGAAACACGGGCGCGTGCAGGCGCTCGTGATCGAGGTTGTGTCGCATGAATGAATGACGACACGCGCGCATGTTGTTAAATAATCTCCCTTTAGATAACGCTTCATCTCACACGCCTTTATATATGATGTTGTCCTCAGCTTGACAAATACCGTAGTAAACAGCACGCCCGAGTCAAAACAGGTCGGTTTTTTACGATCTTAGCTCTTGCTTCGTGCACCATTTCCTTAAAATGGCTTCCCGTTTGGTTTTCGGGAAAGGTTGTGAGTAGAAGACCGTCTTCCGGTTTAAGCTTACACTTCAGTATCCTCTGTCCCTTATTTTACCCAGTTGTATTAAAATGCATTTCTATGGTTTTAAAACTTTAATAGCTCACGAAGAAAACGTTGCTGTTCTGTGTGTGTAATCTTTTTGTGTACATAAACCTTGGAGAAACTTATTTAGTAGTCTCTATCTGTGTTTCTCTCTTTATTTCAGAATGCACCCCTGCTCACCTGCAGTCACAGTTGCACAATGGCTGGTTGCACATTCTGCTTGACATCCAAGCACCCCAAAATCTACAAAACATCCAGTATAATTACAGGATAGCAATAAATCTTTTAGTTTACTTTAATTAGTTTCTGGTTAAGATCCAGAACTATTTTTACAGCTTTGCACTGTTGAAATCCTGTTAACACAGGTGGGCTTTAAGAAGAGCTATTTATTTTTACCTCATTACTTCTTCATTTTTGTAGCTACTGTTTTAAAGTAGTGTTGTGTAGATATTTTCAAAGGCATTACTTTCCCTTAAGATTGTGAAGGAAATACTATAGTCTTGCAGTCATGGTTTCAACAACTACCGTTGCAATTATCCTGGCTACGACAGCAGCAGCCCCCACTCCTCTGACAGATTACATGTGGCTTCTAATTGTTGGCTTCATCATTGCCTTCATTTTGGCCTTTTCTGTTGGTGCAAATGATGTTGCAAACTCTTTTGGCACAGCCGTTGGCTCTGGAGTTGTAACTTTGCGACAAGCATGCATTCTGGCCACAGTGTTTGAGACCCTGGGCTCTGTGTTAATTGGGGCCAAAGTGAGTGAAACCATCCGCAAGGGTATCATTGATGTAAACATGTACAACGGGACAGAGCACGTGCTGATGGCTGGGTCTGTCAGTGCCATGTTTGGTGAGTACTTGAGTTGTAGTTGATCTGATCTTGTCCAAATGGTTGCATAAAAAAGATGGGATAATGTGAACTGTTCTTAATTGATTGTTTAGGTTCTGCTGTGTGGCAGCTGGCCGCTTCTTTCCTTAAGCTTCCCATCTCTGGTACACACTGCATTGTTGGTGCTACTATTGGTTTCTCACTGGTTGCCAGGGGTCAACAAGGAGTCAGGTGGCTTGAACTTCTCCGTATTGGTAAGATATTTTACTTTGTTGACCCTCACTTGTCCTTTTTGTATTGCTTTGATAAAAGCAAAATTATGTGTGCTGAAGTGTTGTGATCAAAAGTCTGAATTTATACAGTTTAGGTTGACCAGATAATAAAAGGTGGTCAAAATTTATATTTTCTTACTCCAATCTAAGTCCACAAAACGCACACAAAATGTTTCATGATATAACGTCATACAATGAAATAAATGATTGACTAATTGTAAATCGACTTATTTACAGTTGCGTCCTGGTTCCTGAGTCCTCTTTTGTCTGGTATAATGTCAGGCATTGTTTTCTACTTTGTGAGCAAGTTCATCCTACAAAAGGTAAATGTAATTTGCACACAGGTTTATTTTAATTTTATTTATTTTCTGGTAACTTGACAGCAGATTTGTCTAAGTTCCATCATGCAGTTTCCTTGTATTTCTGAATAGCTGCTTGGTTCATTTCTTGCAGAAAGACCCTGTTCCTAACGGGCTGAAGGCCCTGCCTGTCTTCTATGCTATGACCATGGGAATCAACCTATTGTCCATCCTGTTCAGTGGCGCTCCGAGTGAGTATTGTCTCGTTTTTTGTTTTTTTTTTTCTGCATGACTGCCTGCAGCCACAGCTTAGAATAAACAGCTCCCTCAGGCTGCCGGATTCCCACACACATCCAGATGGAACCAGACTGTTAACCATTTTCACAGAGGCCGTGTTTATTTTAACATGTTTTTGGGTCTCTCATGCTTGTGGTTCTGTGTGGGTTAAAGCTGGAATCGAGGTTTAGAGTGGCGCACCACAGGGTGATGGAAATAAGACTTAACTCTTTACATCACTGTCATCTGACTTGGAGCAGGAAAAGAGAAGTAAATAGTGTTGTTGAATTTGTCGTGTCTGTTTCTAATAGTCACTGCTCAGACTTTACTTTTTTTTTTTTTTTTTTTTATTTTATTCCCCCAAAACATTTGTATTAAATGAGCTACTTTTGCTCCTGTGTGTTCTTCTCTCTACAGGACCTAAAAGTTCAAGATGTTAGCTGGCCTGGGCCTTTAAATGGTGGCTACAGGCCAGAATTTCACCAGATTTGGTGCACTGGAGATCACTTGCAGTACCAGCATAGCCCATAATCCTGCTTAGTCAGACACTGTCTGGATGAACACAATACATGAGGTCCAGTAAATGCGTACCTCATATAAAAAGGTGTGAGCCGTTGCATTAGACATTTTAGTTGTGAATCAATAATTCACATCCAGCATCAAAATTTTTTGATTATATGCAAACAAATTGTCACCACGTGGGAAGATCATCAATTCCCACAGGATAAGTGTTCCTTGATGGAAAGGCAACATAATTTACAGACAAATGAAAAAGAAAGAAATGTAGCCAATCCAAATGCAGCTGATCCATGCACTCTAATGCAGCTGTATCTGCAGTGACAAGAGTACAGCGTGTCCTGCTATAAGACTTGGCTCATCAAATTAGCACGTTAGCATAGCAGTGTGATGTGACACCAGGCATCCCACAGCACAGTCCTGTACTTATAAAAGCATAGATTGAGAGCTTAAGTTGGCATGCATGAAAATATTAGGTTGAGCCAAAGAATGTAAGGGTCATCTGATAATAATTTACAGGTGACTAGTGTGACTGGTTTTATCAGCACATTATAAATCACTTACTGGTAGCTACAGCCCAATTCCCACTACTTTAACAGTTTGTCACAAATTGAGACAAATAAATCACACACATTGTACATTTTCTCCCAGAAAAGCCCTTTTTGTGCTTAATGCTGGTTGTTTAGGGGAGTAAACTGGTCCTCTACAGCTAGGCACCCCACTGCATACAAAACTTATCAATGTCCTGAAGGAACATCTTAATTATCTTACAGAAGTGGATTTTGACAGCAGTTGTATCACATATATTTTCGTCTCAGATGCATAATAGAGGCGTCAAGTTCAATCTATGCCAGATTCAGTTGCACCCAAAAGTCCGGAAAATCAGATTTAATTGCCAAGTGAGTCATAAACTTGACAGTTTAATTGTCATTGTAAGTAAACTTTGCAGTGAAAAACACATGCTAGGAAAAAGAGAAAACCAAAACTAACCATGGCACTGAGTGATGATGCAAGCTACTGAACATTTCCAGGAAGTGATCTGTGGCACAGCCAGGGTTCAATTTCACTTCCTGTGCACTCTCATTCATTCCCACTTCATGGTTGTTCGATATGATCATCTTCAGTTTATAAGTGTTGGTCAAAATTCTAGCTGCAGCCTTAAACCACACCTATGACTGGATGTCTGACTACATAATAGTCTGCCTACTCATAATAATAATAATAAAGAAGCTCAACTCCTACAAAGCCACATTGTTTGCCTGTTCTGAAGGCTGTGAAATTTTATTGTGTAACTAGGTAAACATCAGTTTGATGCTCTGCAGTCTTGTGCTGCAGCGTGACTCAGTAGAGAGTACACTGTGGACTCTGCCCTCAAATTAACCTGGAAGCACACACTTATCACTTACCCTTACCCCTCATTTCCTTTTGTTTATCTTAAACAAACCAAACCTCCCCAAGCAAGTTTTTGAAATTATGCACAGCCAAGGTCACCTGGTCAGAAGCAGCATTGGTCTTTTCAGCCATTTTCCTTTTGTTTTCTCTGAACTTTAATGCTTACTTGCATTGTCTGACAAAAATAACTAGCTCCAAAGGGAAATTCAAGATGCTCCCTGTACGTACCATGCTGCATTTACGTCTACTGCACCAACTTTGCTGCAGTCTTGGCAAGAGGGCGCCCTATAGCAAACAGCTACAACTTTACCCACCCCCTTCTTGTTTTCCTTTTTTAGCCCCTTTTAAGGAATTCCTTGTCCATGTACAGTTGCTGAGTATTTATGTGTCATGGTGACATTTGGGCTGCTTCACCTGTTGCATAACTGTTCACATATGGAGCTACACATGCGTTTCATTTATAAATGTGGCACAATGAAGCATTGCAGGCATATTTACAGTAAAAACTTGTCATGGTTGTATACTTTTTTTGCCCTGTAGGTGATTTTTAATCACTTAAGATTTTCCTCTAACTTCTAATCTTTTTTTTTTCCCCATCTTCTTGTGTGCTTGTAATTGTTACAGTGGTTTACATTTTCTTACAAAACTAAACCACTGTATTTTTATTGCTGTTTTTACATATGTGGCTTTGTACTTTAATGGTAGCTCCTGCTGCCTTGTCTTATAAACTGCCCTTTTTTTCTATTTGCCTTTTCTGTGTTTTTCGTGTGGACCTTGGTGATCCCTCAGTGCTGGGATCTGACAAAATCCCTTGGTGGGGCATCTTACTCATCTCATTGGGCTGTTCTCTGCTGACCGCCATTGTGGTCTGGTTTATCGTCTGCCCTCTACTCAAGAAGAAAATTGAACGTAAGTCCTATTTGTGTGTGTTGCAAAAAAATTATTTCAAATTGTCATCCGCTTCCTCTGACTTCTGAAAAATCTCTTTTAGTCATTAAGTAAATCAGTCATTGCAGTCTCAACCTAATTTCTAGGAAGGCTTATGTTAATCCAGCAAATGGAGCTTAGGAGGATTTTTTTTTTTCTTCATAAAAGAGGCACTTTGATGACATGTCACCTGAAAATATACTTTATAATCCTGGATTAACATTTTATTAGAAGGGGTACAAAATGTATGGTTTGGATATAGGGGCAACATACAATTTAACTATCATGCATGTGTGTTTATTTATTTATTTTTTCCTTCTATGAAAAATGCACAAAAACAGTGGAAGACTACAAAATCACTGAAAAGTTCGTAATTAAAACTGTTTATCGTAAATGGTCTTTAAAAAGAGTTAGTTGTGTGTCTGACAAATTCATCTTTAAATTTCAAGATTAGGGTAATCTGACCGTGCACGATCTTTCAAGGTGTGCCTCTAATTGGTGCACATGTTGGTTAATTGGGTCAAAGTGTGTCTATTATTGGTTGTCGGCTCAAAACCTAAAATAACCCTAAGTTGAGTTAAGGTGTTGACTTTTGCTGTGTGCTGGAAAAAGAGGAGGAGGATATCTGCTTAAGCTCTAACCTTAAAGAGGTTTAAATGGTAAACAGTAATGTGCTCATTTCTATATTTATCAGAGAATAAACTGCAACAGAGTTTCTGGTTTTCTTTATAAACTGAGCTCTGTTTTGTGTTCAATCAGTCTTATTATTTTTAATATCATTATAATATCACTTTAGTTATTGGATTTATATTTTAATTTTTTTTTTTTTTTTTTACTTGCTAACTAATGTAGATGGACCATTTATCTGATCCTGTGAACAGATGTTAAACTTGTGAAATGTTAACGGGACAAAAGCCTCTTGATTCTGTTGTTACACAATTCTTACAGATGAAGTGGAAAAGTTCACATGCTCGTCTAGAATGTCTTTTTCCAGATCGCGTATGTTTGGACATGATCTATTTTATCTTCTCTCCTGCTAGGAGATAACAAGTCTTCCAGCCCCTCCGAGAGCCCCCTGATGGAAAAGAGAGAGCTCAGCGAGGCCAACTGTCCCATCTTGAAACAGACTGCAAAGGAAACGTCAGCACCTACTGTGCCAGCTGTCAATCAAAACTCATCTTCTGAACCCCAGCCTGCCCCCGAGGAACGCAGGGTGGCGTTTAACATTGGAGATTCTGATGACGGGGAAAATAAGGAACGCAGGGTGGCGTTTAACATTGGAGATTCAGATGATCCAGACTACAGCAATGAAAATAGTGGTAAGTTTGCCAAGAAACAACAACCTAGTGATATTAAAATTACTCTGTGACATCTTAGGTGTTATACAATTCAGTCATGAATTAATGTTAATGTATTTTCTCCCTTCCTTTTCTAAAGCCTCCAAAAACCCCCAAACTAACAACCAAGTACAGAACGGTAACGGCTGCGCAAACGCTCTGAATCAGGTCCACTTCAACAACCAGACACAGTTCAACAACAGAGCAACACAGATTCCAAATAATGGTTACTCCCAGTACCACACAGTCCACAAGGACTCAGGCCTCTACAAAGACCTCCTACACAAGCTCCACCTGGCCAAGGTTGGTGACTGCATGGGTGAGGCGGGTGACCGACCCATCCGGCGGAACAACAGCTACACCTCATACACTATGGCCATCATCGGCATGCACGGAGACTTCAGACACAAAGAAGGAGACATCCGTGCTGCAGAGGATGGCGACAAGGGCCCAGGGTCTGGTGGTCACGAAAAGAAGCGTATCCGCATGGACAGTTACACCAGCTACTGCAACGCTGTGGCAGAGAACACAACGCCTGAAGGTCTGGGAGAAGGTGACGTGACACTAGAAATCAGTAACGAAGATGCAGGCAGCAGCCAAAGCTCTATAGATGACAAGCTTGAGGAAGACAAGCCAGAAGTCTCCACTTTGTTTCAGTTCTTACAAATCCTTACAGCCTGCTTTGGATCTTTTGCTCACGGTGGAAACGATGTGAGGTAAGGACTGTGTATTGAAGGTCACGGTGTTACTAGTCGTCAGGCTGATCAGATAAAACCTGCGCTCTGTCAGGTTGTTGGTGACATTTTAACTTCTCATGACTGACAGTTGTTGAAATAACCTCACTTTTTGTTCCGCAGCAATGCCATTGGACCATTGATAGCTCTGTATTTGGTTTACACAACAAGCAGCGTGACCTCAAACATGGCGACGCCCACTTGGCTTCTCTTGTATGGCGGCGTGGGCATCTGCACTGGACTCTGGGTATGGGGTCGCAGGGTGATCCAGACTATGGGCAAGGACCTTACACCTATTACACCCTCAAGGTACAGACTAGACAGAAGTTGTTTCTCCCAGTCATTAAAGCCACATCCTTTGCAGACATTAACCAGTCTCTGAATTTAGCAGGCCACTCAGACACATCACATGAGACATGAGTGTTTTCCTTTTTCCTGCAGTGGTTTCAGCATTGAGTTGGCCTCAGCCCTGACTGTCGTGGTTGCCTCAAACATTGGTCTGCCTGTCTCCACCACCCACTGCAAGGTAGGCTAGTTAAACACTGTGGTTTGGACATTTGAATGAGACACAGGAAAAGACAGTAAACCTGGAAAGTCCAAATATGGCACTAGTTCCTTCTCGGCATTTTACACATTAATGGAAGCTGATGAGAATTTTCCAACATTTTTCTGTGTTTTCAGGTGGGTTCTGTTGTTGCAGTGGGATGGCTTCGCTCAAAGAAGGCGGTGGATTGGCGTTTGTTTAGAAATATCTTCATGGCGTGGTTTGTGACTGTACCCATCTCTGGCCTGATCAGCGCTGCCATCATGGCCATCTTCATCTATGGCATCCTGTGAGCATGCAACTGCATCCTAAGCAGGGGAGGGGAAAGAAGCCGCTTCGGTGCACACCAAAAGTTGGAAGGCCAAATTATATCGCTTACCTTGAGCCAACCGTTGTAGAAGAAAGAAGCAAAAAAGAAACCGTTTAAAAGACTTATCGCTCCTGTGGTTAATAATCAACCTAGATTTTGCCGTTTGTTCCGATTGGAAACTTGTTTTCATATCATTCTGTAAAAAGTTACATCTGTTGAGATATTGTTAATACTAATTAGTTTTATTTTGTTTTTGCAATTCTATGTATATACAGTGACTGTTTTTATTTTGATTTTACACAACATGCTTAAAAATGCAGTATTAGCTCATTGCAAATGTAATTCTCCAGTCAACACATGCTGAAAGTAATGCTGTTTATGGGATTAAAAACAAGGTTATTGTTTATGCTCCAAGTATTTTATATTTTACACCACACATCTCAGTTCGCACATTGTTTCTTATAAAGAACAAAAATATGTTTTTGTTGAAGTTGATTTTATGGTTTATATCTTATTCTGCAACCATATCGTAACAAGAGTGCTGCAGTTTAATTTGTCTTGGTAGAAGAGTCCACGCTGTGTGAGCGCCGGCAGAATAATTAGAAACATATCATTTTGTGAGCACTTAAAAGGTCAGCACAGTTCCAGGCAAGAACAGAAATGACAAAGGCCAAATTGTGCATGTTTCCATCAGCCTGAAACTGATCACCTCGGTGTGAGGGGTGTAACAGAATGTCAACCAGCACAAATAATGTACTAAAAAAAAATAACAAATTTAAGTCTCCTGTTAAAACTTGATTGCATTGATGGTTCTTGCTTTAGCCTTATTTATCCCTCGTTCACCTTAGAGCGGCTACTTCTAGTATGGTTGCACCTTTAAGGCGATTAGGTTCTAGATGCCTTTTTCCTTTTTGAGTGTTCACAAATTTAAAAAAAGGAAGGAGACCTTTAAAGCTGGAAGTAAAAGCTGCAGAGCTCTTTAGGAAGAGTGCAAACATACAGTGTGTTGCATGCCACCAGTGAGTGTGGTCGCTTGACTGCAGAATTCAATGCATTTCACATCTATAGACGCTGTAGTTGCCTTAATTTTTATTTTTCATTAGTACCAAAGATTTTGTTTTTGTATGTCAAAATGTGCTCCACACTTGTGGATGAAAAAAAGTTTAAATAAAAATTGGAAGAAGAAAAAATACACTTTGATTCCTTGACTTGTTTATGGAAAAACTGGCCCTCTAATAAAACTAGAGAAACTTTCAGTGTGAATTTTTGTTGCTGAAGAACTTGCTGAAAAACAGCTGAAATGAAAGAAGCCTAAATTAGTTTTTTTTTTTTTTTTTAAGGGCAGAAAATATTTCCTGAATTAGGTTTAAGCAGAAATTAGCATAAAAATTAGAAAATTTGCTTTAAAAAAAATAAATTGGAAAAAGAAAATTGCTGAAAAGACAAAGCAGTTTAAACTACCAGAAGGAAGCTGAAATGAGCCCAAAAAAATGTGGAATTAGCTGGGAAAAAAACAACATAAAATTAGCATTAAAACAGCTAAATGATAGAATCAACTTGAAATGAGCATAACAAGCTTAAATTAGAGAAGTTATTAGATTGATAAAAGCTGAAATTACCACGGAAAACTTGAATTTATCTGAAAACAGCTGAAAGCTAAAAAATGTAGAAGCTTAAATTAGAACAAATTAGAAAGTTACTTAGGCTGAAAGAAGCAGAAATGTGCAAAAAAAATGGAAGTTTTCTGGGGAAAAAAGTGAAAGTGCAAAAAACGTTTGAAAAGTAGCTAAAAAAATCAGAAGCTGAAATTACCAGACGGAAGTGTAGAGAGCACATTGTTGCTGAATTAGGGTGAAAAAGTTGAAAGGAGTGGGGAAAAAAAGTGGAATTGGCCAAAACAGCTAGCAGAAAAAGCTGAAACTTGCATAAAAAAGCTGAAAGAAGCATAACAACTGAAAATGGGAGAAAGAAGCACAAAAATGTAGTTAGAATTGGAAAGTAGCACAAAACAGCTGAAAAAAAAAAAAAAAAACGTTTTAAATTTGCACCAAGAAGCTGAACCAGAACAAGGAGCAGGTTGTAAACAGATCTAAAGATATGATGTAAAATGAGCTAAATTCCTTTTCTATGAGAAAAAGTGGCACAAAAGTCAATATATTTCAAAAAGCTAAAGTTGCACTAAACCATCCTTCTGAACATTTTGATATATGATTTGTTAAAATAGTACAAAAACTGTGGAAGGAGAAACAGTGTGAATGCTTCATAAACATTCACACAATAAAAGCTGTGATCGTGTGACAGAAAACAGGAGACGAGTCATTCAGATAGGTGGGACTCTCCCCCTTTTATTGATGAAAGGTGTAGTGCAGCTCAGGCATGGGGTGATGGCTAATCGCTGGGGTCTTCGTGCTGCAGTGTTGCTTTTCACATATCTGTGTGACAGGGACAGACAGGATTCCTTTACGCCAGCTTCACACATCACAATGCAGCTGTTCTGTAACTGAATCAAAAGGTGTTTCTGACTCACTACCCTGAGTGGGACTGAATGAATCATGAATGCAGCAGTGTTTTATTTTTTCTGTCGGGCACAGATTCTACTCCCCATAGGGTTAGGATTTGCTGCAAGATGCTGAACTTCTCCTTGACTGCGGCCCTGAACATCTGAAGTTCATCAGCAAGCTTAAATCAAAGCCAGTTCTTTCAGGAGGAGCATCCTTCATCTTGAAATAACTTAATGAAACTGCATAAATCAAGCCCAATAAGTACCTGGGGACGTCTTCAAGTGTCCTGGATTCTTGTCCTACATTTACTCGCATACAAAGAGGTTCAAACAAACAAATCTCACTTTTTTTATAGGTCAAATCAGATTAGCTCAACTCTGTGGTGACTTAATTACCTATTTAAGCAACACTAAATATAGTAAACTCTGCGGCCATGAAGTAAGGCTAAAGTCTAGCTTGAGTTTTTTTTTTTTTAAACTACAGACTTGAGAAGTCAACACTATAAATGTTTTTAAATGTCTAGCTGAAACTGGCTGTGACTGGTCCTGTTTTCCCTCTGCTTCATTGCGCAACCCACAATTTAGACTTTTTACTGCTCTGCCCCAAACAGTCCACCATAATCAAGTCTCTGCAGGTAAATTCTGGGTCAAGGAACTGGGTTCTGTCCTCCCTATAATTTTGTTTTGTCGTGTTACAAACTGAGGTTTGAACCTTTTTCTTCAGGTGATTTCTGAGTGGTTTCATCTGTAGGGAACAAGAAGAACATTAGATCAGTTGCTCTTAAGGGAGTTCTTAAAAAGTGTTTTTAACTCACCCGAACTGCTCCCAGGACACTCTGCGTCTAGAAAAACACATTGAATTGACCACATTTTTGGAAACTTTATGCCTTTATTTGCATCTCTAATCAAAATTAACCCCAAAACGAGTAAACTTTAAACATGACCATCTCACCTCGTCTTTGTCTCCCTGTCAGAAAATGACAAATACAAACATGAAGTGGCAGAAGTTTAATAAGAACTTTCTGAAAGATGTCTTTTCACTGACTCACTCTCAGTGTCTTCAGAGCACTCTACTTCTGTGTGAAAGAGAAACAAATGAAGCATTTTTAGATGAGACGTGTCCCCTGTCTGATTTTTATAGCTGTTTTTTACTGCCCCCTAGAGGCCTAACTGTGAACTGTAATTAAAGGTCACCTTCAGGAGCTGCATCATCAGAGGCCTTTGTTTGCTCTGCAAAGGATAAGACAGGGTTAAATCACATTATTAGTGAGAATGCTGGATCAACATTCACACTGTTTTTTTATTTATATAACTACATCTACAAAGTTGTGCTATTTTAGCCATTTGCATACTTAAACATTACTTCAAGAAATGATTGCAGTGACTTTTTAATATAATTTTTATACTATTTCAAAATATTTGCCTTTACTGTATTTACAAATATGTTCACCATAAATAACACACTATGACCTTTTTAATTCCTTGAATAACTTTTTTTAAAATCTGCTTTAACAGTATATTTTGTCTTTTTATGCACCTTTAGCAACTGTCATACTCCATTTGCTACTTTTTGGATTTAGCTAACCTTTATCTATTTTGACTTAGCATTTTCTATTTTAGCTTTGGCTAGTGTTTTGCTACTTTTGGCCTAGCCTTTAGTAGCTTTTAGCTTCTATATATTTTTTGCAAATTTTAGCCTTTAGCTACTGTTCTGTGTTTTAGCAAATCTTTTGATACTTTTAGCATTTATCTTAGAATTTGGCTATTCTTTTGCTACTTTAGTTTTAGGCTAGCCTTTTGCTACTTTTAACTAGCTTTTTACTATTTTTAGCTATTAGTCTTTTGCTCTATTCAGCTAGTGTTTAGCTTTTTTGCTTTTGGCTAGCCATTTGCCACTCTTACCATCTAGCAAGCCTTTTGCTACTTTTAGCTAAACTTCTGCTACATTTAGCTTCTAGCCAGCATTTTTCTTCTTTTAGCCTTCAGCTAGTGTTCTGATTCTTTTAGCTTTAATCAGAGTTTCAGCTTCTTCACCCAGTTTCAGCAGTTGTTCTAAACATTCACTTATTTCCTGACTGTGTTTGTTTTTCTCTCACCTTTACTTTCTCCATCGCTCTCGATGTGCTCGTCCACTGTTAAAAACACCACAAGATAAATGAAGCGTTTACAGCAGAAACATGAATAAAATTAAATTTACTTCAAATATTTAGCACGTCCCTCCACTTGTAAACACCTCCTCTTGCTGTGAACATCTCTTTTTAATATTTTTGTTAACAAGTTATGTTCTGCTCTTTACATTATTTAACTAGTTTTGAAATTTACATCTATAAATTAATAAATTTAAAACCACTGTTTTATGCATAACTTACCAGATCCATCTAGAACAGCCTCTGTGAGGGTAAAGGTAATAATAATAATAATGATGAATTTAATTTGTAACCCACTTTTCATTAACAAAAATCTCAAGGTGCTAAAAAGGTTAAAAAATATGTATTAACAAGTTATCAGCTATTTGTATTTTTAATTTAAAAAATTTTTTGGGGGGTATGAAATCATCATTTTAATTAACCTTACCAAGGTTATGGCTGTCTTCATTTTGTTCCCCTGTAACTTGAGAGGAAAATATATATACATATATTTTAATTATTATTATTATTAATTACTCCAGCAAAGTTATTTTTGGTTCTTATTATTCAAACTTACCATTGATCTGAGCTGCCTTTTCTTTTTGGGCTGCCTCAAACTCAATCTGATCTGAAAAGAAAAAAAGATAAATTTATGCAAAAACAAGAAAACGGGGCAAACTGCTGAGAACAAACACAATCACTCTAAACATTTAAAACCAAATTGTGACACATTTTGTTCTGGAAAAATAAAAAAAGGGTGACATTTCAGTTAAAAAGTCTTCAGGATCGTTAGTACAATCAACTTCTTGATGTATTTTACCTATTTTCTGCAGCCGAGTCAGCTGATCTGAATGGACAGAAAAGTTTTCAGTCACACATATTCCACCCTTTTGATATTTGTTGTGTTGTTTTATGAATAAAAACACGCCCTCACCAGATGGAGTGACTTTTTCCTCTTCTTCTGCAGACTCCAGAGATGCTGAAAAGACTGAAAACCATAAAAACTGTCAGCTCAGACAGAAAAACTAATACTCCATTAGGAAAAAATCAGATTATGAACACGAGTTTCACATATTTGTCATTTTTATCATCACATCCGCTCTTACCAGTGTGAAGCAGTGCCACAGCACCGAGCAGTGGCAGTAGAAACCTCATCCCGGCTGCTGCGCTGGTTCGTGGAAGATTTTGGAGCTGTGAGGTGGTCGTCACCTCCTTTTTAAAATCTCCAGTCCTGTCACATGTTCTTGGTTGACAGGCGGCTCTGGTACCATTGTCCCCCCCGCCCGTACCTGAGGGGACAGCTTGGTGGACAAACACCACCAAACAGACATATCTTTATTCAGATGGTCAATGCCACCCATTGTTGCCCCCGTGGGTCACATGGGCCTTTATTTGGGGTTTCTGATAAAAAGGAAAGACAAGTCTCCATATATCAGAACTGGGAACAATGTTTGATTATTATTTTTAGGAATGCGTCACAATAAAGAGGTTGTGACATTTCCAAAAGCTTCAGGACACCAAAATGTAGATGAAAACAAAACAGTTCACTGATCATTTGAACCAGGCTTATTCAACATGTGGTTCCTGGTTTGGATTTATTAAAAACATAATTCTGGTCCACACAAAGTCAGAGTTTCTTTATTTGTCATTCCATCACTTATAGTACACACGGTGGAACAAAATTGTGTACACAGGGTCCCAGTTACCCAACAATAACATGTAAATGAAAAACAGTAATAAGATCTATATGGACTAAGAAAAATGTTAAACTAAAAATACACTAAGCACTAGTAGCATAAAAACAATATGCCAAACAGCAGCACGAACATGAGTCTGTGTGAGTACGGATGAACGCAGCAGCATGAAACAGATCAGCAGCATGATGTGATTTTTCAGTGATTATTCTGGTTAGATATTCATGAGTCTAACAGTCTCAGGGTAGAAGCTGTTTCTCAGTCTAGTGGTTCTACACTTAATGCTCCTCAACCTGAGGGGAGCAGAGCAAAAAGTGTGTGTGCTGGGTGAGCAGGGTCCTTCATGATGCAGGTGGTCCTCTTTCTACAACTGGAGATGTAGATGTCTGTGATGGTGGGGAAGCTCCAAAGCAACCAAAATCTGGGATTTGGCTAAAAATATACAGTGTATATGTCAGTTACTTCTAAACTTTGAGCATCATTTTAGACTAGTGCATCGGCTTCAAACAGACAATCGTTGGGGAACCATGACAACAGAGGGGTTGGGGGAGGTGCACACCTGTAGGCAGCAGTTTGATTGACACATCCATCTGATTCGTGTAAAAGGCTGTGAGGCTGCAGGATGGACAGAAAATAACTAAAGTTAAGCTAAAACAAAAAACAGACTCACTTCTCCGAGTGTTTAGGAAAAAACAGAGTTGTAGCCATTTTGGTCAAATATTGAAAATAACTTTATGCATGATCTCGTCCACACAGTACGAGTCGTAGCTACATGAAATTTCAGCTCATTATCTGTAAATTATCACGTTATCCTATAACGATAATTATTGTCTGTCTGGTTTTCTAACTTCTCTTGAAGTTTAATGAAAAACAACTTTGCTGTTTTCAAGTTACAAAAAAGTCCTAATGACTTAAGAGCTGCACTGCTTTGTATAAAAACACATGGTAACTGTTTTGAACATCTATCTGCTCTTAAAATACCTGAAAAACATTCAGACTGTTCCTTTAAAGTCAAATTATCAGAAGAGTACACATTGATCTAAACCTTTATGATAAAGTGGATAGTGAAAAGAACAAATAAAGGCTAAATACCATTAAAACACATTTAGTTTATGAAGCAGTCAGTAAAACTTTGCAACAGAAACTGAGCTTTGGATTAAATAGTTTTAGCTGAAAGGAGTAGACAGAGATATAAACTTTAAATACAAAACAGATGATCTTATTACTTTATTGTGACTGTAAACAATTTAAAACACAATAGTCTGGGAATTTTCAGTTTCATCTTTTTTTCTAATCAACAAGTAAAACTAATAAAGTGTGCAATGAGCATTTTGCAAACTCCTTTAAAATTCTAGAAAATAAATTTTAATAAACAATTTGTGTCCAAAACAAGGACCTGTAAATTAGTGATGCACAATATTGGGTTTTTGGTCAATATCCGACATGCCAATTTATTAAAATGTATTTGGTCGATAACAGATACCAGTACCAATATTTTTCCATAGACCTACTTACAGAGACTACATGACTTTTTCTGCTGTGGAATTAAAATACATTATTCAGCATGGTCTTTGGATGGATGGACTCTGTTGACCGCTCTCTCATTTTGCTTTCTGTCCACCATGAACTCATCGTAGCGGTCAGGACGGTGGTTACTGAGATGGTTAATTAGGTTCAAAGTGTTGTAGGACTTTGTTCTCGCTCCTCCTCGCATCACTGATGCTGAGCAGTCATTGCAAACAGCAGTTCTGCCATCAGTTTCCGACACTTGTCCCGATATTTAACTTTATTGCTAATAACGACCAATACCACGCCGATAATATCGTGCATTCCCACTGAAAATACAGAACAAGCATCATTTCCCAACAATCAGATAAAGCATGGGTGGAAAAGATTTCTCATTATTCTTAATTTACCAAAATGCATTATAAACAGAAGGATGTTTTTCTTGTGGTCTGGCTTTTATGGAAAAAAAAAAAAAAAAAAAAGGACCAAATACATAATTTAATCGACGCATAAATTCCCTTTGATATTAAGGCACAATCATATATTTCCCCCCAAAAGCTGAACTTTTTACACAGAATTTAGATTGAGATTGGGGTTACTCACTCTTGATTATAGTTGGGTTATTGATTAAAAAAAAAAAAACTAAAACAAATCCATCATATTTCTTGTTGTTTAGTGCATTTACTCTCCCACAATAAATGTTCAGTAGTCTGATGAGGGGACAGACTGGAAAGCTTTTAGAAGACAATTTACGCAGAAAAGAAGAACTAATTAAAGGACCACAAGCAAAGATTTAACTAGTTAGAAAGGACATGCAGCTAGAGAGGACATGGAGAAATGGAGGATGACTAACCCCTGAAGAGGGAAAAGCTGAAAGAAGATGCAAAGATTTAGCTGAGCGAATTTGACAAACTGTGTTTGTAAAATAAAAAAGACGAACAGAGAAACAGGGAGACTTCACGTCTGCCCTTCAGTGCAGCTTGATTCACATCACAGTGTTCAAACCATTCAGCTCAGTGACACTTAATTTTGCTGCGCTGCTGCAAACGATCTGCTTCAGTCAGAGAATGCAGCACCTCGCCTCTTCAGAGAATCACTTTACGAGAACATTGGTAATTAACAGGTAAAACCTTTTTCTTTTCAAAGTTCTCCTCTCAGTCGGGTGTGTAGGTCTTCCTGGTCGATCTTCCCGACCTGCTCGTGCCAGCGGTGATGCGCCAGGAGGGCCACGTTCCTGGCAGCGATGGCGCTCATCTCCATGGCGCTGGCCGCCCACTCGATAGTGTTGAGGTAGTAAAGCCGGTCGTGCAGGATGAAGGGAGGGGTCTTCCTGTGTGGCGGACGGTAAGCCGGGTAGGCGAGCCACGGAGTCTCGGACACAGAACTGTAGGAGAGGAACATCTGCTGCAGCTGCTCCTGGCTCAGAGGTCGTGGGGAGAACACCTTCCAGACTGTGGTATGACTGGCAGACGGTCGCTTGTAGCCGTCGGGGATGTGCACGGGGTCGAGCGAGCCTAGGCTGTTGATGGCGCAACCCTTTGAGTCCGTGGTGAGGATATCGGACACGGTGAACTCTGAGGCCGGCTCTGAGGTACCCAGGTAGGACACGTTCAGCTTGCCGTGGACCATAGTGGTGACTGTTTGGTGGTAGAGACCCGAGTAGTGAGATGGTACGGGAGGGGAGAACCCCGAGAACACAATGTCAGACTTGCCCTGATGAAGTGGTGTTGCTATGACAACAATATCATACAGAGAGTGTGCCGAGCCCGACTCCCCAACATAGTTAACCTCATAGAGACTGATCGTGCTTCCTGAAAACAGAGAGCAGAAGAAATTTGATGAAAGCAGAGAAGAAAAAAAAAAGTTTGGTACCAAATGAAGCATGTGAATAATACCTTTCTTGGATGGTCGAACCTTTACTGAAATAGACATCACTTTGGCTGGGATGAGCTCACTTTTACTGTTATAAAGCAGTCCTGTGCACACTCTCTTATTGCCACCATCCACTGCCCACAGACCTGAATCTGCCCCAGCTAGAGACACAGCCCCTAAAGCAGCAAGATCCACTTTATTTTACAAAACAGATTAAAACCATTGTCTAAAATAAGCTTCAATGCTGTGCAGCTTACCCACAAAGCCATTGATGCGAACACTTTGGCCGTAGTTGACGCGAGTGATGGGTGCGATGACATCATTGATGAAGACCTGAGAAAACCCCTCTCCTATCATGGCCTCCTCCAGAGTTTGATTCATTAGAGTAAGAAAGCTGTCGCCCCCCATGGCATGCAAGAGCCTCTCCACAGTGGTGAACGAGTAGCCAAACTGCTGATACTGGTAAATTCTGCAAACAAATATAGGATTTAAAAGGATCATTCAGACTCTTCTGGCAATATTCGAGCGCCGTAAAAGATGCATTTAATGCTCACCTCATGAATTTGTCCAAAATACTCTCCACCCACATCTGCATCCGAAGAAAACCAAACCCATACCGCCACAGCATGCGGAAGAAGTTAATAATAAACCAATCGCTCTCTTCGAACACGAGCTCCTTTCCGTCGAAGATCGCCATTTTCGAGGGGAGATCTTTTCTTGGAGGAATACCTGACGGACAGAAAACATAACGCCGCTTTCAAGTTTTTGCACTAACTTTTTAATTCACACCTAAATATTCATATTGAGCCTGTTATTAGTCTCCGTTTGTGTTGACATCACCTAGTTTTTCAATAAAATGCTTCATGTGGAGGTTCAGGGGATGGATCACGGCGCCTCCCGTCTCGTACTCGTGCTCCCCGATCTTCACCGTCGCAAGTCGGCCTCCGACGGCGTCAGGCTCAAACACGTCGATCTTGACTGCGGGTCCAAACTCCTGCCTGAGGAAATACGCTGCTGCTGTTCCACCGATGCCTGCTCCAACCACAGCTTTAAAAAAAAAAAACACGGAGCAGGGACAAAATTAAAGCGGGACTATTTAAATTTACAAAACAGAAGTTTGGAGCTGTTTACGTTCCTATTTGTAATGACAGAAATGAGTGGAAATCTTTTATTTTTTATATAAACTTTATTACTCAGTGATCTGAACTAGTCGTGAACAATTAATTGATATATAATCTGAAAAAGAAATGAACCCGTTTTTATCAATTAACATTCTCTTGGCTTGAACTAGTCATGAATAATTAATTGATACATTATAAGGCAACTATATCTTGCCCTATTTTATTACACTATACTTGTAGTTACAAGCCGTCCATATACTGCACAGAGCACACTTTCAGCCAACCTTATTTATTTATATTTTATTCACAGAAAATCACATTTTCATGTTAGCTTTTAAAGTGGTCCAGAAAATCACATTTTCATGTTAGCTTTTAAAGTGGTCCCCAGGCTGTTGCAGCAATTAGAACCTTGAGAGTTGATAATCCAGGATGGAGGACCTGCATTAGCACTTTACAAGTTTTCCCCCTTTATTTTAAGATATTATTCACATGCTGCATATATTTTTAGGCCTGACACATCTTCTTTATCCTACGCTTGTCAAGTTTGCTTAATGCTTTTAAGGACACTGTGCATAGTTTAATCGGCATCACAAGTTTTAGGATATTAAATCTTCTAGAATCACTAATTTAATGTGAAAAATTGTGTATGCCTGTAAAACAGTATGACTTTTAGTGTTTTTTTTCCCATCAATGGAGCAAATAAAACTGAAACAAATGATGTGACAAGATGCAAGGAGCATTCAGATTGATATATTGCTAAAAATGCACAGCTGGTTCATGCCATACGTTGCATGAGTCTTTCGACCATTTCCAAGAGATCTGCACATTTTAAGTTTTATTCAAGATGTTTGGATGCAGCTGAGATGCCAAAAAAGTAGATTTTAGGTGGGTGCATGAACAGAATGACATGCTAAAGACAGGATTGGGACCTGCCTATATTCTTGGGAGGCTCTTGAAAGCTAGCAGCTAAGATGAAGGTTCTCCTTCCGGTGTGCCAAACCCCCAGAAGGAGCAGTGCTCGCAGTGACAGAGTGCTGAAGCTCGTCATTGTGGCCATTTTACTGATCTCTGAAGCATCTGCAGAAAAAACAACAACAAACAGGAGCCGCTCGTATTATTAACAACATGTCAACAATCTTTATCAGCACGGGGCAAAGTTCACACACAGGACTGGATAAACAAAGAAGCAAAGAAACAAGTCGCGTAAATTATAGAGCTAAACCAAACATCACGTTTTTTGTTTTTTTTTTTTAGCTAATGAGGAGAGTGCACTCACTATTAAAGTCACATGAAGAGTTGATTCAAAAGCAACTTTCACGGAATTAAAAACAACTTTAAAGCTCAAAGAACGTTTCTTATAAATAGTTAAAAGCACAAGCTAACAGTCGAAAATGTCCCACAGTAAAAGCAGAAAGTTACTAACTTCAGCAGCTGAATACAGATGATTTGAGTCGGGATTAAACCGTGAACGTTGAGCACACTTCCGGATACGTTTATATTTGAGTTTCACAATAAAAGCGTCAGAGTATTGGACCACAGGAAATACTGTACTGTACAAACAAGTGATGTTTTAGTAATCTTATAATTAAATCAGAATTTAATCTAAACCAAACAAGTGTTAAAACCACTATTTAACAAATTCGAATCTCATTTTAATTTCAATTATTTTTCACTACAGTATCTCTGCTTGGTAATTTTTTATGTCTGCCATTTTTTGTTTATTGTGTACTTAAAAAAAAATCTATAATTTGTATTAACATATTACATGCTATGCTCAGATATGCACAGCTTCTCATTTTTGTCTCTTTTTTCTTTGAGCATCACCTGTTGGTAAAAGAAAACTGCTTTGTAATTGACTGAACATTTATTTTTAATTTTATCTTTATTGAGCATGAACCTTGATGCTTTATAATTCTTAATTTGTCATGTTTACCATTTTTCACTAGAAGCAAGCAAATATGAAATGTGAATGAATTGTATTTCTTTGTGACAATATGATCATTGGGACAAGGCGCTGACAAGGAATCAGTTTGTTCAGTTTTAAAATGTTTCTTTACTAGATAATCTTTTTATATTCAAGGATTCATGGTTCTTTATTTGTCATTCCACATGAATGTGTTGGAATGGAACAGGGTCCCAGTTACAGCAACAAAAGTATTAAAAATATGTAAAAGAAAAACAGAAAAGCTTATATTTGAATTATCCAGATTTAAGTAAACTTATAAAACCCTTGTCTCCATAGTTTATTAATGGTTCACGTTTTTCAGTATTCTCTATTTGTTACTGAGCTTAAAAAAAGGTTTGTCACATTTTTTTTAATACCAGTTTTCACTCGATGGAACGTCATCTTTTATTTTGAAAGTTGCTGGCGCTGTTTGGAAGCGGAAGTTGTTCAAGAGAGGCGGAAGACAAGCGGAAGTGACGTAAGTCTCTCATCTTGAAACATGCTTGAATGGAGGTGACCTTATCTAATAAATTGTAAATAAACTTAGCGACAGCTTCTTAGAGGACATTACTTTTCCACTTTAATAGTTCTGTTTGGTTCGGTCTGATTTAGTTTAGGAACCCGTTTTAAAAGTTTATTATTTTTTACGTTTTATTATTTTTTTTCGTGTCCAAACCGAGTGAAGATGGCAGAGGCACATCAGGCACGCGTTTCGAATGTGGTCGAAGAAATGGTCCAAAGTCTGGAGAGAGACCACATCCGGAAGATGCAGGTAAATGTCATATACTGTATTATGTTTTTTTACTCCTTTACATAAGATAATGTCCTACTAACTGATGTGTGTGTGTGTGTGTGTGTGTGTGTGTGTGTGTGTGTGTGTGTGTGTGTGTGTGTGTGTGTGTGTGTGTGTG
>JARVLU010000528.1:19052457-19078246 GCA_031762415.1 Simpsonichthys santanae | reverse complement strand
CAGACATGTTCCTGTTTTTAGTTTTCTACATTTGCCTTATAATCTATCTGTTTTGCTACTTTGACATCTTTTTTTAAACTTGTTTAAAAAAAAATCTGTATGTCTCTCTTATGATTGTCTATTGTTGTCCACTGTTGCCATCATTCTTTGTTGAAAACAGGTCTCTCTTGTAAATGAGTCCTCGTCGAGGTTCAATGGGATTAACCTGCTTAAATAAAAGTTGAATGAAAATTTTATTTTGTAGGCGCTGAGGACATTTACGGATATGACTTATAAAAAGGCGGGCCCAAAGTAGATACTAGCCAATCAGCAGCGACAACCTTTTTTTCCCTCACTCCAGTAGGTGGCAGTAATGCGCAACTTCCGTTGTTTGCCAACCCCCATGAAACACGAAGAAGAATCTCTTTCACAACATTCCATTCTCTCCCAAACTCTTCCTGGCTTCCTCCTCCTCCTCCTTACTGCCTGTTCAGCCTGTGTGTGGAGCTGTGACACGTAAACTTTGGCGGTCATTGCCCACGCATGACACCTCCACCTGGGGCCGGGAGAGCAGCGGAAAGAGCCCCACTGTCCCAAACTACAATCCAGCTTTTAGTAACATCATGGAGACAACAGACGCCATAGCTGGTGAGTTTATTGTTTGCATGACAGAAAAGTACAAGTCCCTAATTTACTGTTATTACAAATTAGACTATTATTTAACAAGCTGTGCTTAAATCACAAAGGCAGAACATTTTGTAAACCTAGCAGGGATTTATTTATTTAGTTTTTTTTTTTTTTTTTACAGCAAAGCACATTCAGTTCATTCAGATAAAAATGTAATTGTGTTTTACTTCAAGGGGCGTTTGTTGGCAGTGATGGAGGAGAAAACGCAACGACAGAAGCTGCAACATCTAAAACAGTTAAACCACAGACCAAAAGCAGGATGAAGCAGATCTTTGGGTTTAGTAAGGAGGACCTGAGCTCCTGGGAGAGCCTGGTGACCCTCCTGAACCGTCCCACTGACCCTGCATCTTTGGGCATCTTTCGCTGCTTGTTTGGTAAATAAATATGTGTATACTATTTCACAACAGTACAGTATCTGTTTTTCACTGTTTGCACTATGTGCAGGTCTGCTGATGGCCATTGACGTCACACAGGAGCGGGGTCTCAGCCATCTGGACTACAAGTATCTGGATGGAGCCCCCGTGTGTCGCTTTCCTCTCTTTAATTTCTTGAAGCCGCTGCCGCTGGACTGGATGTACGTGGTGTACCTGGTGATGTTTCTCGGTGCGTCACTTCCTTCGTTTTGCGATGAAGTTTAAGGCGTCACTCCTCGCCGTTTTATTATAGTCTGAGCAGATGGAGTGATTCTTTTTATGGGGCAGTTTCTGTGGGGGTGCTTGACTGCAGGGATAAATGCACATACTCTCACGTCTGAAAATTTCCTGTTACTCTTAATGGTTAGTGCAAAGGTTTTAAATGCATATCTTACATAATCAGTTAGCACTCAGATTATAAATTGGGATATTTTACATGTGGTACAGATAAACTAAGACTAAAATGGGTAATAAGGAGTTTTTCTTACAGGCAATCTGGTTTGCCTTATTCTGTGGGACTACTCTCAGTAGAGAATTAATAAAAAAGTGAATAACTAATCCAACTGATTGAAGTTTTTGTTTCTAATTGAAGGAGCTCTGGGCATCATGCTTGGTTGTTTCTACCGCCTCTCGTGTCTCATGTTCATCTCGATGTACTGGTACGTCTTCTTCTTGGACAAAACAGCCTGGAACAACCACTCATATCTCTACGGCCTCATTGGTTTTCAGCTCACAATCATGGACGGCAACAGATATTGGTGAGGTGATGCTTATTACTCTTACCTGTGTGCGTTTGCTCTTTTCTGATTTGTGTTTGTGTGTGTTTGTAGGTCAATAGATGGACTGCGAAGGCCTTCTATAAGAAATGCTCACGTGCCTCTCTGGAACTACACCCTGCTGAGGACACAGGTTTGTGGGAGCTGTGAATTATTCATGCGCACAGTGTGAAAACAGCTGATTTAATGGCAGCCATGTTCATCTTCTTTGAAGATCTTTATCGTGTACTTCATCGCTGGAGTAAAGAAACTGGATGCAGACTGGGTGGAGGGATACTCCATGTCGTATCTGGCTCACCACTGGCTTTTTGATCCTTTTAAGTAGGTGTTCTTTTCTTTTTTTACATTCTTTGACCACTTTTTGTTTATCTCATTGTAAAATTTGTTTATATTTCAGGCTTATTCTTCCTGTGGATTTAGTAAGTCTGCTGGTCATACACGGAGGAGGTCTTATTCTGGATCTGACTGCTGGCTATCTGCTATTTTTCGACGCAACGCGGCCGTTTGCATTTTTCTTTGTGTCGTACTTCCATTGCATGAACTCTCAGCTCTTCAGCATTGGTTTGTGTTTTGCTTCTTTTGTCTTTCTTTAAGGCAGGGGTGCCCAAACATTTTCCCTGAGAGGGCCACATTTAAAATCTATCAGAGGGCTGTGGGCTAAATGCAAACATATAATTCATGAAATGCAAATACATCCTTAAGCAAAGTCCATTTATTTATTATACAGTTATTTATCCTTCCATTCGGAATAAAGAACGTTACAGAACACAAAATATAACAAATGTTATATATAAGAAATTAAAACAAATATTGAAATTTTGACATTTCAGTGTGTATATGTAGTGCAAAATGTAAAAAAAAAAAAAAGAAAATGCATGTCCAACAGCAACAATAATTTGACTTTTGACTTTTCCATCTAACATTAAAGTCAATGGGTGGAATGACTGAGTGAAAACACATTGATTCTTCAAAGGAAAATTTAATACAGTAACAAGGGCAGCTTGGTGGGCCAACTTTGGCCTGCGGGCCCCATTTTGGGCACCTCTGCTCTAAAGTCTGGTTTTAATCCACGTTGCATCATTTCACCTGAATCTTATTGAGGTTGTTGACCCTCCTCAGGGATGTTCTCCTACACCATGCTGTCCACCAGTCCCCTCTTCTGCTACCCAGACTGGCCCAGAAGGTTCTTCGCCCGTTTCCCATCTTTTCTCAGCGAAATCTTGCCGTTTACATCATCAGAGCTTCAGCCCAGCACCTCCTGTGTTTACCCAAAGAGCACAGGACGACAGGCAACACAGAACGTCGCCAAACCCTCAAAACCGAGATTTAAACACAAGCTGGCCGCTATTTTTACTATTCTTTATATAATCGAGCAGTTCTTCATGCCATACTCCCACTTCATCACAAAGGTAAGTGGTTTTTTTTATAAAGAGAATTTTTTTCTGCCTTTTCCAGTGAACTCGGGGAGAGTTTAAAGGCTTTAAACCCTGCCGGAGTTGACTCAGTAGTAGTTGCTCAATCAGAGTCAACAGTGATTCACAGCAAACAGGATCTCAGTTGAACTGCTGGAGGAAAACAAAAAGTCAACACTGTTTCTGAAACCTGAACTTTTGCTTTTTAGGGGATTTGTTGCTTTTAAATTCATCTTTAAAAGTTTTTCTGTTTTTGATCCAGGGTTATAATAACTGGACCAATGGTTTGTATGGCTACTCCTGGGACATGATGGTTCACTCTCGCAGCCATCAGCACGTCAAGATCACCTACAAAGATGGAAAAACTGGTGAAATCGGATATCTGAACCCAGGGGTGAGAATGTAGGGAAACATACTGTATCAGAATAAGCTTTATTATCATTGTACCGAGATAAAGTGAGAATATGTTCGTACAGTCCAAAAGATGGGCATAGTGCACGTAGCGGCTGCTGCTATGATATCACAGTGTCTTATCCTTTTCAGAATACTTTATTAGATAGAAAAGGGGACAAAGCCATGAGGAGAGGATAGTGGCATTACAAAAAAAGATTTCCACGCCTTGTCGTATCAGGACACGATTTAAGACATCAAAAAAACTCTACCAGCAGCACATTTATGAACATGTTACATATGCATTTGACGACAAGGCAGTTCATGAAGCACTTTCAGATAGTCCTGATAAGCTGTTGGTCAGCGGTCACAGTTCTTATAAGCCTCCACAGAAGTTCTCGGGGGGTGGGGGTGCGCGGTGCGCGATAGTCGAAGCTTTTCCTTAGTTTACACATTTCCCAGGAGAAGTCGGCCTGTTTGAGGCCAACCGGTGGACTCAGATTCAGATAAGCCACAGTTGTTGATTTTTTTCAGGCAGACAGTCTTTTCTTGTCAGCCTTGAGTCTTACTGGTACTTTCAAGATCCAAAATGGCCAGATTAGGGTGCATTCTACTGTTCTGTGCTTACGAGCCCCTCCAAACTCATTTCATTCTGGCGGGTGTCAAAGCCGCAGGTGGCCTGCGATTCTCACAAGTCACTTCCATCTTATGGTTTAGCTTGTAAATCAGCTGATTTTGAGTCCTCAAGGCATGAACCAAACAAGCAGCCTGACGAGGACCACATTATCTGCAGCTGTCTTCTTTGTATTTTGATAAACCAGGATCCAGACAATTCCAAAAAGCAGGAAACCTGTTATCATAAATCTGATTGTATACGTCTTTGGCGTCCGCCTGAGATTCTCAGCGGAACATGAGGGTCCTCCAGGTCCCTGTCGCTTTGTTGAAAAGAGTTTGTCAATTGTGTTGAAAGTCCAGCTGATCAGGTCCATAACAGTAGTTTTCATTTCGGAAGATGTGTAAAAATAGGAGCTCCGATACACAGAGATAAAAGTAAAAGCAGGAGGAGAACAGGGAGAGGGAAGAGAAATCGTCCGCCTCGTACAAGAGTGAGTGAGGAAAAAAGTATGTAAGGAATACGGTAGTTTAAAACAGCTGTTGGATAAGGATCAGCTACAACTTTATTTACATCAATTACCACTAACCTAAATGTTATTACAGTCCAGAATTTAATAAATTACATGTTATTGTTTTTTGTGCTTCTTATCATGGTTGCCTTTTCCCCAGATCTTGCTCAGCTGATTTTTTTTTCTTTTTTAGTTAATTTTTAAACCATTCCTGCCCTTGTTGTGTAGGTGTTCACACACAGCCGTCGTTGGAAAGATCATGGAGACATGCTGAAGCAGTATGCTACGTGTCTCAGTGGCTTGCTGCCGACCTATAATGTCTCTGATCCTGAAATCTACTTTGACATCTGGGTGTCTATTAATGAACGCTTCCAGCAAAGGTATAAGAGCATTTAAACCAGACATACATGTTTTTATGTTGATAAGAGTGTGAAGTTTGAATTTGTCATCGGCCCCTCTTGAAGAATCTTTGACCCCCGTGTGGACATTGTGAAGGCTGATTGGTCCCCGTTCAAACCAAACCCATGGCTGATGCCTCTGCTGGTGGACCTCTCCCCCTGGAGGACCAAGTTCCAGGAGATCGAGGGCAGTTTGGACAACCAGACTGAGATCGTCTTCATTGCTGATTTCCCAGGTTGCTAACCCTCTTTATTCTGCTTTTCTTTAAAGTGGAAAGAGCGGATATTAATTGACATGTTGCGTTTCAGGCCTCCACTTGGAAAACTTTTTGAACGAAGATCTGGGCAACACCAGCATCCACGTGTTACAGGGGCAAGTGAACGTTGAGATTGTGGAGGAGAAAAAGAACTACACTCTGCGGCCTGGTGAGCAGTCAAAGGTACATTTACACACTGTTCTTTTTCAGACTGAATCTGATCTGCCTTCGGAGTAATGTGTGAAAGTACAGAGGTGGGTGAGGGGAAGTGGGGTTGAAATATCTCCTCTGGAGCCACACAGGTAGTCTCAGAGCTGGGTCGGCATGCATGTGTGACGTGGGGGACGGTGTTTAAGCTGCTCTAACAAACGATAGCTTGTTGCATAAGCACACGCTGATGTAGCTTTGAGCCTGTTTGGTCTGAGTGAACCATGAAAGAGGAGCAGCGACCGCTTTAAAAGGGTTTTAGAAAAGGGCTCCCATAATTTATTTATTTAGAAATGTATTCATTTAATTAAAAACAAAATACTTATATACAATAGAAAACAAAAAATATATATAACATGAAAGGCAGCAAAAGAATAAATCTTGTATCTGCCCCATGATGTCGAATTTTTAGGTCTAAACCCATATTGACTAATACTTAATATATTCTGTTTATCAATAAATTGTTCCAATCTAATCACAAATAACTTCTCTAAAATCATTGAAAACTGGCAACAAGGATATTGGTCTGTAATTCTTAAACACACGTTTCTCACCATTTTGAAAAGAAGAATTATCTTAGCTATTTTGATGTTGTTTGGAAATATTCCTGTTGAGAATGATAAATTACATGTATATGTAAATGGCTCAATAACATACTGTAATTCATTATATTCTTTACAAATGTCATATCCATGTCCACCCAATCTTTTGATCTTTTGTCTGCAAGATTTTTTTTTACTATTTTCATTATTTCTTCTTTGTCAGTTCCATCAAGAAAAGTACTGATTCACATTTGTATCTACTTTTGGTATTTTAGTTGCGAGACTTGGGCCAACATTTACAAAATACGTAATGACTAAATTCATTTACAATTTCATTCTGATCATGGATTTCTTTACCATCCTTTACAAAATACTGTGGAATATCTGATTTTACTTCATGATTTTTCAGGACACTATTCATTATTTGCCTTGTTGCCCTCATATTACCATTACTTTTGTCTAATAAATCACTGTAATTTTCCTTTTTTATGCTTTCTTATCATCCATACCAACTTATTTTTATACTTCTTGTATCGCTCTTCCACTTCTTTTGTTCTTAGTTTCAGGAAGCATGATTACAAGTACGGGTAGTTTTTTTTTGTACAACATTTCTCAACCATTCATGGTTTGTCAACAACAAAATCACCATCAACAGTGTACCTTATGCTTTACATTTTAAATTAAATTGTTCATTCAATTCACTAATTTTTAGTTGATGTTGTGGCTTTGGAAAGACTATGTATTTTTTTAGGATATGCATCAATCAACCATCTGGAATAATGTTAATTAGAAAATACATTTGGAAAATACTACGAGGAAAGAAGGAATAGATAATACATTATACATAAAAGTATATAGTACTGTATTTGTGAACATCATTTGTCATTTTGACAGTGCAACTCTGCACCACTTTAGTGTTTATTTGCTGTAACCCTGTTGTGTGCAGGTTCCTGCTGGGACTTATCATAAGGTGTACACCACATCTGACGTCCCGTCCTGCTACATGTACGTGTATGTCAACACTACAGAGGCGGCGCTGCAGCAGAACTTCACCAAGCTGCTGGAGCTGCAGGAGCGCATCCGCAACGGAACAGGTGACCAGTCTCTTTGTGCAATTCCAGTTCGATTCTTGCTCGGGGTGTGGGGTAGCTTCTTTCTACGTTTGGGTTTAGTGTTAGATTGTTGAGCTGATGCATCTAAAATATTTAAAACTAGAAGCTGCCGGAGCTGAAACAGAGTTGTTAAAGCTGAAGAATACACCAGTTAAGCAGAATGCAAAAAGAAGCAGAACACTTGCTGATAAGTGCTAGCTAAAAATAAAAGTAGCAAAGAAATAGCTAAAAGTAGAAATGACCAGAAAAAGTTGCAAAAGGCTAACTAGAAGGTAAAAATAGCAAATACCAGCTAAAAGTGGAAAAAGCTAGCCTAAAACCAAAAATAGAATTGTGGCTAAAATAGCAAATGGCTAGCTAAATGTAGCAGAATGCTAGCTTGAAATCTACCTTTAAACTAAAAGCTAAACAGTATGAAAATACTAGAAAGAAAAAAAAGCAGAGGAATTCTAGAGACAAGTAGCAAAAGGCGGCAAAAATAGAGCAAATAAAACAAAACAAAAAAATGTATCTTGAAACGGTCCTATCAAATGCTGAGCGGTCGGTCTCACGCTTACAGAAACGGAGCCTCTCCCTCTTGAGCTGCAGCCTCTCATGGCTGCAGACGACGACGAGAAGGCAGAGGTCAACGCAACCGACCCTGTTGTGAAGCTGTTCCTGAAGAGGCAGCGTCGGCTGAAGGAGGTGAAGAAGCGCAGGGAGGCTGGTGTGACGGAGCGACTGGAACGCTTTACTGTTAAAAAGTACTACACATTACGCAGGGGGTGAGTGCTCTGACGTCACAGGTTATTGACTCAGAAGGTGTCCAACTGGCCAGAATAACCCTTTAACTTTTTGTCCTGTAGCTTCTTGATGACGGCCATCGCCGTTCGAAACTTGCTGTTTGGTCTTCCTCCTCTGGACCAGCTGAGAAGAGAAGTTGACTTTGCCAACATGAAAGAACCCCAAACAGAAGACAACCAGGTTGAGCAGCTCAAAGATGAAGTTGGTCATGGAGAACTTTGAACGTAAACTTGCTGGTACAGAAGTATCTGGGGAAAAAAAAACCTAAAGGTAAATGAACTCTGGTGCTGAAACACACATTCCAGTTGATGTGTGCGCGGTACTACTGGACTGTTACTGAATGGGATCCAAAGGATCGAAACATTCTTAAATTTTATTTTATTTTTGAAATGCTCAACGTTTCAGATTCAGAATCCTGTATGTTTGATTGTGTTCTGTTATGAGTGATGATATCACAACTTGGGGGCATTGTATAATCTGAAGGAAGATTTTTCTATTTAGCATGTTGAGATACAAATGTTTTTAGGATGACGTGAAATATGTGACTGAATGGGTTTTGTTTCTTGACGGGATGGTTCATATTATTTTAAGTGGGGTTTGTGGAAAGGTTATGAACAATTAATATCTTTCCTGTGGTCCGTTTGGAGAAATATTGATTAGCTATGATAAGCTAACGGCTAACAGCAGTTCCAAAGTCTAATTGGATTTCCATAATAGCTTTTGCATGAAGCCGCTATGAAATCTTTGACATTTGAGTTGATTTAAAACGACGGCAACCCACCTGGGTCTTGACTCCACTTGGACTAGCCATTAGCTCATCAGTCTGGTCAGAATCATAAAAATGTAAAGAAATATTCAAACAAACTTCTCGGGTACCTGAAGCCAGCAGAACTCTGTTTATGGGAACTGTATTTTAAGCACAAGAGTTAAGTCCCGCCTACACAAAATGGCAAACTAAAACTTTTACTGGGACCACCCCGCAGGGATGCTGTATCCCGTCCAGCACCAACTCCCTGGTTCATGTTCGGTGTCTAGTATTTGTTTTCAAGTCCATGATCAAAATTTAAGTAGTTTAAAGAGCTATCTACAACAGGTAAGATATTATTTGTTCATTCCCACTACGAAAAAGCTTAACTTTTCTGAGGTTTTGGACTTTTTGACCTTATTTTTCAAGGAATTCAATTTGTTACATTGTGATGGAAACAAACACAGCGACTAATGTAAAGCAAACATTTGCAACCTTTTTTTAAACAATGGAATACATATATTTAATAATAATTAAAAAGTCTGACAGGAAAAATCTGTGGAAATCATGATTTTTTTTATTAGTGTCAGTTTTTTTTTACAAAGTGTTCTTTTTAAAGTGCTACAGTAAATCTCAGTCTTCACTGTAGTTTGGCAACACATTACATACTCAGAGCGCATTACACAAAATAAATACATTTTCATGATTAATGTTTCGACAACGGTTTTCTTAGTAACAACAACTCCATGTGTTCGGTTTGTCGCTGAGGTCCATTATTCAGACGTCTTGCACTAATTACAAGTACGTATAGGTATCTGTTGAGTAATTTGCTCTTGTAAAAGGCAGCTCGGACAACTGATCATTGATTACAGTCCAAACAAAAAACCACATGCAACACACACAGTGTTTCACAAAACCCAAGTCACAGAGTGTTCAGACCTTCAGGTGTTTTGTAGTTTCACAGGTTGGTTTGACTTGCGGACTAGACGAGTTGTTTAATTTTATATTGCACGCTATTTTACTGGCTACAAGTGTTTTTAATTAATTCTCCATAAGCTAAAGCATCATTTCATCTTTAATGCATCACTAAGCTCAAATAACTTCACAACTGGCCTACTGTGTGTTAATTTACCTTTAAATGCCATAGTGTTAAATACGTCTTTTTAGTTTGGAGTTTTATGTAAAATTAGGACGTTTAAATGAATAACTAGTGTCTGCATCTTCCAAGCCAGCGTTTGTACAGAAGCAAATCAATAAGAGCGGCCTAAAACTTTGATCTGACAAATAAAAACAGTGATTGTAGCTAAAATTGTTGTGCAGTGCCAAAAAAACATGACACAAAGCTGGTGATCGTTTCTCTCACATCCCTTCTCTAAACATTATAAACTAGGTTTTTGTCTGGTCAGTGTGAATCATTTCAAACAAAAAGTGGATCATATTTTCAATAAAGCACAGTTAGTGTAAAATAAGATGCACGTATCTCATATTTTACAGTTTGTATGTTCATTTGGCAGGTTCTTTAAAGAACCGACGTTGACTCACTGCATTTAAATCAAGGTTCCCTAAATCCTGAATGAGAACGGCTACAATCAGAGTCAAGAAGGATGAAAAGTCGACTTGTACTGTGTGTGTTTGGATCTGGGGAGGAAAGGAAGCGATGACCTGATGGATATTAGAATTAGAGAAAGTCCCCACAGTTTTTGTCACAACAGTTTCAGTTTTATTTAAAGGCGTCCATCTCCATTTGGGTCACGCCACTTACTGAAATGTGAGTTTTGTTTCCAATTCTAAAGATGCTCATTGCAAAGTCAAGTTAATGTATTTTAAATGTAACATTTTCAAGTAAAACTTGTAAACGGCTACGTTTATTTACCCCCTTTGTTACTGAAAGTAGGTCAGCAATGGCGACTACCTTCAACGAGCCGCTTGAAATGGAGAAGTCCAACAATTTTCATGTATTGGTACAAAGCTAAGCACAGAATTGTTGAGGAAAGTGCACAAATGGGTTTTTAAAACGATCAAAAATTGCAACAGAATAGAAAATAAGGTGTATTTCACCCTTTTTTGTGGGAAATTACCAGACTATGGCTCGACTACTGTTGGTCACGTTTTGGTGGATTTAATCAAGGGCTTTGTTTATATCTAGTGCGTACCTGCATTTCAGAATTGAAAATCAATATACTGTATCTGGAAAACTACTTGAATATTCTTTCAAAGTGCACCATTTCATAGTTCAGTAAAACTTTTAATTGTATAGTTTGCACTGAGAACCTGTAAAAACTGGTGCTTTCTTACAGGGATTTGAAGTTCTGTGACAAAAGTTCAAATCACGCCACAGTCGGAACATGTGGCGCTTTGTTGTCAGCTCCACCAGAATGTACAAATGAGCTCTTCAATCCCTGAAATAATCCACCCACTTCGCCCCCACTGGCTCCACAAAATTGCAACAAAACTTAAACCAGCTCCCCAAACTGTGTGTCCTCCCACATACTCACTACAACACCTCTGTTTTTTCCTTCTACGCAAATAAGTTCCTCGTTTATGTTCCCAGTCGTTTCCGTGATTCGTTCATAACTTTCCCATAAAATACAGAAATTGTTACGTTTTCACACTTCAAAAGGATCAGAGCTTTTGAGTTTTAAAGTAAATTTATGAAAGTTAGTGTTCAAGATGTGATCGTTTTCTGCTGAAACTAGGAATCTCCTTTTAGTTTAAAAAAATATATCAAGCATTTGTTATTCGCATTAAAAATGAGGCTCAGAGTATCTTCAAATGCCACGTTCTTCTTGACGCAAACCTAAAACGGTGAGGAGCATGCGCTCGTGGTGACACGCCCTTCGTGCTCATCTCTGCGGCTCTACCTCGGCTGAAGGTCCGGGCAGAAGACGCCGTGTATCACCCCTTCAACCACGACGTTAGAAAACGCATCTAAAAAAGAGAAAACGTTATTGCAGATTATTTTACAGCTCATTTCCTCTGTGATTTGTAGTTTTTAGACTTTTTTATATGTAGTTTTACTTCAGTTTGTGTCAGTCTGTTAGCGAAATATTTTATAAACCAGGGGACAGATTTTAATTAAACTCTCAGAACCTCATCATCTATTATTAACTTTTGGAGTCTACCTGATTTAAGAGGGCTGCAGCTAATCAACATTTGCCAACAAAAAAAATATTTAAAACTCAGTCAACATGAACACTGAGTTGTTTAAGGTGGTAGTAGTTGAGAGTCAACCTCAGAACAAACTCTGAGCCATAACACACGTTGCACCTGATGCCATTACAATGACCAAAACAACTTCTTCATTACTCATCATAAGACAATTTTCATTTAAATCTAACAGGAAATGCAGTGGACATTTTTCAGGGAATGCAGTACTTATTTAAATAAATGTTTTTAAATGTTGAACAACACAATGTGGATTGAAACGCACCGTGTGCAGAGGGGAGGAGGTAGGGATCTCTTAGATGCAGCACGACTGGCTGATGAGACAGTTTACTAAAGAAAAATAAAAGTTAGATTAATGTGCCGACACGACGGGTGAAGTTCAAGAGTTCATCGAACAATCTACAGGATTTAAAGGGTTAAACGAGTGAGGAAACCCAAAACGACTCACCTCAGTTCCTCTGATTCTGTATCAAAAGACCTTTAAAGAAGAGAAATCGAAGTTAGGCCACACGGTTCTCCAGACAGGGAACCAAACATTAAAAAACAAAACAACCCTTTATTTTGAAGCTAAACCAGCAGTTTCAACTCACCCACAACTCTCTGTTTTTGGCACTGAAGGAAAATGGCGAATGTTGAGGAAATCCAGGAATATTTTGGGAAGAGCCTCATTTTCCATAATTATAGTCTGACAGAAAAGAAAGCGAATTTCAAACAGAGACCAACTTGAACGTGAGTGTTTATCTGACAGGAGCAAATAAAGACACAAAATAGCTGCTCATAATTTGGGGGGTACCTGCAGGTAGAGCTCCAGGCCCTGCCTCCTCTGCTCCAGGACTTTGGGAACCCAGTTTCTGACGTGCTTCGAAGGAATCTCTGGTGGTTTTATGCTTTTCTTTAGCTGGAAGGATTTAAATTTGTTAGAAAATAGACGGTGGTTCTGTGGACACACACCAAAAGCAAACTTACACAGGCATCCAAAGCTAAAATCCTAAATTAGCACAGCGGTAAACATATATTTATCTCCTACATGACCAGTCTGGGTCGTCATTTAAATACCATTCAAAGAAGATCAAAGGACTTGTGACCCAGAAAGATTAAAGAAGCAAACTGGGCTGTAAGACATAAAAATCAAAACGAGGAACTTCAGCCAAACGAACTTTAATGTCTGAAGATAAATTTTCAGTTCTAACACTAAAAGCTCAAATACATACCGGTAATACTTTCTGAAAATGTGACAAGCACATGGTGGAAGGGAGACTTAAAAAGAAAACGAGGCACTTTATTTACCCCAAAAAGTTTTTTTAATTTAATTTTTTTTAAATTAAAATTAATGTCAGGAAGGTAATGGTTCAAATAGGCCTGTCACAATAACAAATTTTACTGGGTGATTAATTGTCTCAGAAATTATTGCAAAAAACGATAATATTGTTTGAAAATTGACAATAATTAGTAATTATTGTCAATTTTAAGAAGAAATGTGTCAATTTGTTTAGAGTCTAGTACTTTTTTGACCACTGGATGGCAGTATAAGACTGAACTGAAGGATGGATAGTGAGGGAGCGAGCAGCGTGTCTCTTTAAGAAAAATGAGAGGGAGGCCCCTTGATGTGACATGGGCTGTCTTTCCTTCCTGTTTTCGTTTCTCAAAATGGCGGACGCTCGGTGTGGTTTGAGCTCTTTAGCGTAGCATTTTTTTCACACAAAGCTTTTAATTAAAATGAAGATCAGTAAACAAGTTCTCAGCTTCTTTTTGCAGAGAAAAACACATTTTCACACAAAGGCACGGGTTGCAATCGTGAATTTTGGGGCTTCGACAAGACAGAGGTTTTTTTTCCCGGTCGGACTCTTGGCTTAGCTCGTAGCTTAGCTTCTCAGCTTAGCTGCATTAACGATCCAAAAATTTTGCAATTTTTGGATCGTTAAAATGGATTTTAAAGAGAAAAGAGAAATGGAGGGGTCAGTGAAGAGCACTGGAGTTTAGCCTTTTGCCATCCAGTGTCTTCAGTAGAAAGAGAGAAACGATAAAGCCCATAAATGAAAATGAGATTGATAATTTTCATTTATCATGCGATTAATTGATTTACAGTTTATCATGACAGGCCTAGGTCCAAAGCTCACCACTTATTAATATCCGATGACACAGAAGATGGGCCAAATAAAATTTATAATCCTGATCTGGACTTTATCACAGCCCTGACCTAAACCCTAAAAATTTTGGGATGCAACAAAAACAAACAAACAAAAAAAATCTGTTGGATTTATCTCTTTAGCAAAACATCTTGTGAACCACGGGACAAATTTTAATGACTCTCAAAACGTAATCATCTACAACTCACTAAGAGTTGAAGCTAATCCAATTTAAGATGACAACCAGCAATTTTAAACAATAAATGCCGTGGTTTGTGAACTAACTAAATATTTTAATGTTGGTTCAAAAAAGATGGAGACAAAGTGTCACTTTAAAACGTTTATCCGTGGTGTGATTCTGCCAGCAAAGTTTAAATATGCAAAATGTTTAGTTTAGGATTTGGTCCTTCAAGGTTCCTCCACAAGATACAGTATATTTATTTTGGAAAAGGTTTTATTATTGGAGCACTCTGAGGGCTGAATAGAAGCAATACAGGGGCCTCAATTTGCTAATGTGTGTTACATAAAATAAAATATGAGCAATAATTCCTGTTTAAGGTTTGCAGACAAATGCAGAAAAACTTACTGAACATGTTAAAGTGACGATCAAATACCAATTTTAAGGAGCTTCATGATTTGATTAGCTGTTACTGGAGCGAAAAGGAAAACCCTTTCAATCAGCAGATCTTAATGTCTTCAGTCAAAAAAGGAAATGGCTACAAACATCACCACAAAGCCTTAACGAAGGAAGTCTTCCTCGACCGCAGTGACGAATAACAAAATCTGGGGATGCGCCGAGGTCTCACCATTTTGTGCAAGGCGTGGAATTCACTGTAGCGTTTCTCAACACTGTGTAGCCTGCCATTCACCAGCACGTCGATTTTAAAGACCTGAAAGAAAAGAAAGAAAGACAGAGCGCGAGCGTTGCTCTTTATTCAGACGGTGAGTGCGGTTGTTGAAGCTGGCGTCAGCAGAGGAAACATCTGGCTGTCAGGGTGTCATCTGTCAGAGTCGCTGTTAACATCCCTGAACAGACGGTTGTCTACTTCCCTCACTCAGATGGATTGTTCTGTAAAAACTTCACAGCTTGAACGCCACCGGATTTGTGAGGATGACGGCGTGGAAAGGAGAACAAAGTAACAGCGTGACCAGGAAAAACAACAAAAATGAATGACAATGATCTTAATATAAATTCAAAATCTATTTTACGAAGTCTTTCAAGTATTCTTAACGTTACAGCTGTTAGGATCTACCACTTAAGCTCATAAATATATATTATACCAGCTTTGTTTACAGTGCCCACTAGAAATGACTGCCTCTTGTCTTTTAATGAATAATTTGGGCACCATGCAGTGTTTTATCTATCATGATAGAAAAGGTGCAGTTTATGTCAATTAAAATGACTGTGTATGTGATGGTGTTCAGATTGGAAGTTGATAAGATTAAAACAATGCCAGGTCATCTGAGTGGGTTTATAAATAAAAGGTTCACTTCTCAAGATGCTTGGTAAAAAAACATAGCTAACTATTTGTTGGTGTTTTGGGTTTATTGCTGTACTTTTTTAATCAATACACCAGCTCCATCCCTGAATTATAAACAGAAAATGCCTTAATATGAAATAAGAAGGTTAATTTGTAAATGTATTTCTTCAGTAAAATGAAGGCTAAGACAGACATTGGAGCTTACCGTGTATCCTTTCTCCACCGAGTTGTTTTCTGAACGGAACGACGGAATCGAGACTCGGACTGGATGCATTTTCACCATAAAACAATTCTTCTGTGTGTTTATTTAATTTGATCCTCTAAAGCTCATAGACTCTCACACTCGCACAACCACACGCTCACTTCTGCTCTGCTGGTGGTGTTTGACTTCAGTGACAGACCTGATAAAATCAAAGTTCAAATAAACTCAACCTGCTGCCGCCCCCTGCTGGCGCGGAGGACAAAGGTCACGTTTGTCTAAATGACAAAAAAAAAAAAAAAAAAAACTCTTTAAAAGAAAAAGATTCAAACTATTCTTTGCAAGCAAAAATAATATGTTAATAATTTATTGTTCTAAAATTTATACATACCCATATACATATATCTATACATGTTTAATTATTTCAAATACTGTATTATTTTGTTATATTAGTAGTAGTCGTAGTAACAATAGTAGCAGTTGTTGCAGTAATAGTATTATTATTATTATTATTATTAGTAGTAGTAGTAGTAGTAGGAGGAGGAGGAGGAGGAGGAGGAGGAGGAGGAGGAGGAGGAGGAAAATTAATAGTAGTAGTAGTAGTAGTAAAATTAATAGTAGTGTTAGTAGTAGTAGTAGTAAAATTAATAGTAGTGTTAGTAGTAGTAGTAGCAGGAGTAGTAGTTGTTTATTGCTGTTCTTCTTAATATTATATTTTATTATAGTAATAGTAGTTGTTGTAGCAGCAGTAAGAATATTATTATTATTGTTATTAAATTAGTATTTGTAGTAATAGTGTTAGTAGTAGTAGTCGTAGCAGCAGCAGCAGTAGTAGTAGTATATTATCGTTATTATTATGATACTAATAGTAGTAGTAGTGTTAGTAGTTGTAATATTTGTATATTATTATTATTATTACATTAGTAGCAGTAGTAGTGTTAATAGTAGTACTGTATTTGTATATCGTTATTATTATTATAGTAGTAGTGTTAGTAGTAGTAGTGTTAGTAGTAGTATTTGTATATTATTATTATTGTATTATTCGTAGTAGAAGGGTTAATAATAGTAGTAGTACTGTTAGTAGTAGTAGTATTTGTATATTATTATTATTATATTAGTTGTAGTAGTAGTACTGTTAGTAGTAGTACTATTTGTATATTATTATTGTATTAGTAGTAGTAATAGAGTTAATAGTTGTACTGTTAGTAGTAGTATTTGTATATTATTATATTATTATTGTATTAGTAGTAGTAATAGAGTTAATAGTTGTACTGTTAGTAGTAGTATTTGTATATTATTATTATTATATTAGTTGTAGTAGTAGTGTTAATAGTAGTAAAAGTAGTAGTTGTAGTAGTAGTAGTGGTAGCAGTAGAAGAAGTATTAATTTTTTATTAAACGTATTAATAGAAAATTAAAGTCCTTAAGTCTGATCATCCTTTCTGTTTTGGGCACAACATATTAAACAATTTCCAACAAAATTTCATAAACATATAATTTCTTGTTGTCAGCGTTTATTTAAATGCTCCTTGCACACATACTGTATATGCATACTCTGAGTGTTGACACAAATAAGAAGTTAGTAAAGACTATTCACCATTTTTGGGCACAATGAGCAGTTTGTTATTGCACTCAGCCCTCTGAAAACTTTAGCAACATGTCCACCGTGGCTCTTCAGGAAATGTGTCAACCCAGAGAACATTTTCAGTGACGTTGCAGGGATGTCACCAGATTTTCAACAGCACAACATGATCATCAGGCAAATCCTGCATTACAAAACCAGCTGTGGAGCTCAAATGTTATGGTGAGGCTGAGGGGAAAGGGGAAATGGAGGATGCAGTTTTTGTTTCCGAGCTGAAGTCCAAAAATCAGAATACCACAATGAGTCTGCTCAAATCATCACTTCACTACTAGAGGGATCATTTATACATGAAATCATGAACGCAGGAAAAAAACCTGTTTGTGTGGAGAATTAATAACAGAAAGAAATTTATAAAGAATGAAGATAAAGGAAACGAACAATACCTGTGAGACAATATCACAACATTTTATTTTGAAAGTCCACATAAAAGCTTTTGAATAGAGTTTAATCTGCTGTGTAAAAAAAAAAAAACGCTTTCTAAATTTCAACCTAAATGTATTTCAAGTTTTGTCATACCTGGTCCATTTTAAGTTTTTTTTTTTTTTAACGCTCTTTGTTCATGGATTTTGATTTTATTTTTTAATATAATGATTTAGTTAAGAAATTAAAAATGTTTTAAGTACGGTATGCGCCCCTGTGAGGAAATTATCTCAGACAAGCAAGGAAGATTTGCTGTTATATCGAGGTATTTGCATTTTTTTTTTCAGCTTTACCCTCTCAACACTGGATGAGCATTTATTATCATCTTATTTTATGTCATTGTGCACGTCCCTACAGGCACTCCTCATCATTTACAGAACTGTTGACTTTCTCTGGATCGCTGCTGTTTCTTAATATCTGAAAGAAAAAAACAACAACACAAACATCAAGAGAAATAAGGACGGAAGCAAAACACATATGCATTTCATGTATGATACTTACGTTGACATGTGACATCCTGAGACGTAGGCGTAGCTCCCGGTGTAGCGAACGTCACAGCGCACAATGTTGTTGCTGTAGTCTGATTCTGGGACCTGATAGTACGGATTTACACTGATCTGTGAAGACGAAACAAGAAAAGACATGGGGATTATCAGCCTACGAGCAAAAAATACTAAACAAGAGCATCAGCACAATGGCCCTTTACAGAATTTGTTTCATTAAATTACATTTAGTGCATTAAAAATGAAGTTATTTATAATAAACCTTGAGAGTGTATTGTCCGGGTTTCACATCTGTGATGTCAATCCACTGGCAGTCGATGTCTGCGTTGTACGTATCGTAACATCCTGGGCTCAGGCCCTGCACATCGGACAGCATCCATAAAAATCACAAATAAAACAAGCTATTTATTAAACATCTGTATTCATAAGTATAATTTTGGACCTTTATTACAGTCTGATATTGAATGAAAACAAAATACATGTAAAGGCAATAATGAATTAAATACGGAGTCGTTTCAAATCAGCCCTCAAGAAAGATTGAACAGAACTCAACGAGGGGCCGTGAAAATGTCTCCTGGAAAAGGAAAATGAGACTCAGCTCCCTCAGTGGAAGAGCATTTGTTTTTCTGGGCTCCAGTCTCTCTTTTCAACAGTTATGATCTAAAATTGAACATCCAGTTCTTTAAGGGAAACAGAAACACATGATTTTCTTATTTAGTCAGGACAATATAACTGCACCAGTGATAATCCTATTGGAACTGTGGGCCATAAAGTCATGGAGAATTATGGGGCTTGATGTGTTTGTTTCTTCATCTCTTCTTGATCGCAAATTTACAAAGAAAAGTTAGGATTTCTACGTTTTTCAGGTGATACATAAGGGATGAAAGCAATAATTCAGGTCTTTTAAAAGGGTTCTGGAATGGTCGTGAATAATTAGCGTCTTACCTGTTGTAGATAGCTCTTGGAACAACCTCATTTTGGAGAAATAAGAGTTTAAATCTGTTTAGTTTCATGAGCGTACAGTTAGTCTAAATAAAGCCAAGAACAAAGTGCTGTCGCCTTAAAACAACTTCAGTCTGACATCAGTTCAAGCAAATATTAAATTGTAAATATTTACACCACATTTATTTGTGCATTTTAATGCTATTCTAATAGTAATACTATGATATTCCTCACTGGAGTGCTCCAAGCTTCATTAGCTGATGCTGCTAATGTTTGCGCTTGCAAATGATCACAGATCACAGTATAAATATTTAATTTGAACTTGACAGCCATGTAAAGTTTGTAAAATAACCTGATGCATGCCCAATAATCAATAATAATAATAATAATAAAAGTTATTTGTAAAATAATGTTTGCTTGAACAACAATGAACGTCAGAGGCTGGGGAAGAAATCTGATCAGACTTAATGTTAGCTCATCAATCCAGGTCAAAATTTTTTTTTTTTTTTTTTTCAAAATTGATATCGTTCAAGGCATTATCTACAACATGTAAGACACTGACTGCCCAAAAGTCTATTATTCCTTTAAGATCAAAACTAAAACTTAACGTTTCTAGCAGAAATTGATCAAAGAAATGCTGCAACAATGGCAAAAAAGGGAAAATGCTTATAAGATATGAACGCAGTCGCCAACAAAAACACAGAACCTGACAGAGCATTGGATCGACTTCAAGGAGACCACAATATTTTTTCTGTTTTCCTTAAACCAATTTTTACGCAGGTTTTTTTTATATGACCCAAAGCTTGAAAGTAAGAGCAAAAATTGATGAGGTTTGGGACCTGTGTGTGTGCAGTGCAGGCGTATCTCCTGTAGTAGCCGTAGTCACAGGAAGTGTCCTCCAGGCAGAAGCTGGCCTTGTGGCCCTCTGCCACTGACCTGTGCGTGGTGGCGTCCAGCAAGTCGTAGTGGCTAAACTCGTCCATGCTGTGGTAGTGCCTGTGGATCAGCAGCAGAAAACACGTGTTTTTTTTTAATATTACTGATTAACACGAGTATTTTCATTTCAAAGTGCTCTGGTGATAACTGCATTGGTTACATGCCCCTGAAATACATCAGCTCTGGTATCGACAAGAAAAACAGTCTGGACTTTAACAGCAATTCACTTTCAAAACACTGACAAGAAAATCTGTACAGACTGCAGGAGCAGTTTGTTGGATCTCCTCCAAACGCTTTCCATCTTGAGGATCGGCCCAGATTTTTCATCTCACGACATAACTATAGACTGAGGTAGTTGTAGGTGGAAAAAAAAAACTTGGAAGTTTTAAGCAAACTCAAGGAAGGAGCAAAAATGTCTGTATGTTTCCTTTTAGAACTATTAATCAGATTTTCTTTCAGGAATTATTTTGCTTAAAAAGTCACTTGAAGATCAGTTGCACCATTTGTTGAAGAGCTAAAAAAGAGTTTCATTCTTTTTACACAGAAACCAAACACATGTCTATTAAATATTAATGCTTCAAATGATAGCTCAGGTCTTTGTAAGTGTGGCTCTGTAGAAAAATTATGAGCAAATCTCATCTTGTCTGTTGCAAACAGATTTATAAGGACCTCAATTTGAAGAATAGTTTATTTCTGACTGAACTGATGAGCTAACGGCTAGTCTGAATAGAGGCAAATCTAAAATGGATTGTTGTCATAGGTTTCACGTTACAGTACATATTACAGCCAAAAGTGATCGAGTTTGCACTGGAAGTGCTACAGCAAGCTACCACTGCTGCTGTTTGTACCGAAAATAATCACATGAAGTGAAACTAAAAGTAAAAGTGGATAAAATAATGTTTGCATGAAACACTTTTGACATTTTGGAACTGCAAATGAGCTTCAGGTAAAAACAATGAACTTGTCAAAATATGCATGTGGCCAAAAGGAAAAATAAATAAATAAAATAAAGGTACACTATAGATTTATATTTTTGATTGCAAGAACGTGGAAAATAAAAAGATGAATAAATGCATTGCAACTAAACTTGGTTCTCATCAAGATTTATTGTTTGTTGTACATTAAACAGTTTTGTTGCCCACTTTCTCTTTTTTAAAATGAAGTCCACCTTTTTTAAAGCTTAAAGTGAGAAGCTCAGTTTGCAGCTGAAAGAAGTCTTTGCACCTGGAGCATTAAAAATGCACCTATGTAGACAAAAGCTGGATTTATATTCTACAAGAAGTGAAGAAATCTGCTCTCTGATGTTGCAACTCCAAGAGAAACCCACTGCTGATCGCCAGGAAGCGACTCAGCCAGTTTCGTTTGTGTTGCTGTTGATTTGTTGTGTTGTTGTGTTGTGTTAAGATGACAGGAATGTACTTTGGTCTTTGCCCCACTCCGACCAGCTGTTAGCTCATCAGTGTGGTCAAAATTAAACACTAGTTCTACAACCTGAAGCCACTCAAAGAGCTATCTACAACAGGTAAGATAATAACTGTTCAACAAATTCCCCAAAACATCACTTTTTATCGCTTTAGGACTTAAATGTAGAAATCAGCCTAAACGAAACAGTTATTTAACAGGAGCTGCTGTGATTTGTTAAAAAAAGTTCTTATTTACGTGAAAATGTATCCAGTTTAAATGCAAATATTATATCAAAATGTTACATTTTTTCTTCTGCATATGTCATTATTGGGGAGAAAAAAAAAAATCCAGAGGCAGATTTGTTTGTGCTGAAAAAAGAACACAATGCATGTGGTGTGTGAACGGTTTACAATATGACTCAAAGAGTCCGCAGACGAGGCCCAAGCAGGTCAGAGAGGTTGAGTGATGCTGATGTGGACGCCATAAACATTATACTCACTGGTGGCAGCTGTGCCACTCCCAGGAGTAGCGTGGCCTGTTGGGGAGGAAGTCGGCCGTCCCCTGGTTCTTGACTCTCTGGGGAAACCTCAGCAGCATCCGGGTGTCGTAGTCTCTCGCTCTGTCGGCTGAACTGCAAACACAAAGCAAACAGATGACAGAAGGAAAGAGTGATGAAAAAACACCTTTCGTTTGTGGAAGATCTGTTTTTCTGCTTCCTCTCCTCCTCAGAGTGGAGCAGACTCGCTCTCTCTGTAAATGATGGGTGGGAAAAAAAATCTTTATGGTTGTTTGGGTTAGTCTCAGATAATGTGTTTACCATTCGGGCTTTCTCTACCAAGACAAGCTATGATTAAACTTTTGCAGAAATCCACCTCCCCACCCCACTTTTCTCCACCATGGCAGGATTCATCTAATTTCACAGCTCATATTCCTGCAGCCCGCAAAGTGGTTGTTAAGGCTTGAAGCTCAGACATGGCTGCAAATCTTTTTTTTTTTTTTTTTTTTTTACTAAAAGGCTGTGGATCCATCCCAACAGTACCTTGACAAACAGTTTTCCTCAGCAGCGCACCTCAGGCTGTACATGGGGACACTTTGGACATACGCCGAGGCTTGAATGTAGTATGGATCAGGCACAAGGTCAGGCAGGCCTAAATACACAAAATACTGCATTATTAACAAAAATAACCACCAGATCAGAGGTTTGTAACGTTTATGATCAAAAGAGCCATTTTTACACCTTCGTTCACTAAATTAAATGTGTTCAGAGCCGCAATAACCTGCTACTGTGATTATCAACAGGTGGTTCATGGGCCACTTTAGTTTTGTTGGAGGAGACTTTGTGGCCAGGGTGACATTATAAAGCTAAAAAAAAAAAAAAAAAAAAAAAACTAATGATTTTTAATATTTACTGATATTTTTACAATGTAAGATAAATGAAAATATAAAGAGGGAGATAGTTTCTGCAGAATATATTTTTTAAATTGTGAAAAAAAAAAAAAAAATTAGAAATGAAGCAAAAAGCCAAAGTGAGTATTTGTAAAAAGAAACGAAAACAGCTAAAACACTTTTATTGGTTGTAAAACAACCAATAAAATTCAGTTTTATGTTGGTTTTGGTCAGAGCCGCTGCAGAGGGACCAAAGAGCCACGTGTGGCTCCAGAGCCGCATATTGCAGACCCCTGCGCCGCATGAATAACGTGCAGCAGGTTTCTCCGTGAAGTGATATCTTCAAGGTCTCATGCACTCTTACCGTACTGATGGTACCTTGTACCATATCCGGGTCTGGATCTCGGCCTCGGTCTCTCATACACATCATAATAATTGTAATAAGGATTATCAGGGTCGCTGGACTTGTATGGGTCGTACGGATCATCTCCGACCATCATGTCTTCAATCCTGGTCGCGTTCACCTTCTCCTGGGTCTCATTGGCTCTGCGCTCCTGGTGCGTCCCCGCGCGCACTCTGGGACCCTCACCGGGAGGATGCCGGCCTCTCAGGAGCCTCTGCAGCTGCTGGACCACCGGCTGACTCCGGGCGTCCTGAGGTCTTGCCGCCTCCTCATCCCGGATGATGGCGACGGGTCGCGGCTGCACGTGCTGCTCCTGCCGCGCGCCTCCTCTCCGCTTCGGCGCCTCGTACTGCGCCCCCTGGCTCAGAATGCTGAAGACCTTGCCGTTGTGGGACCACTGCAGCGTCTGCCGGAGAGCCCCCCTTTGCTCGCTCCCTCCCGGAGTCCTCTGAGTTTGGGCGAGTTGGAGGAGAAGCAACACGACGCAGGCGCGCAAATAGGGCGAAGCGCAAAACGCGCGCGATCCCATCATGGATTCAACCTTATGGTCATAAAAACTAGAATTTTTTTTTTAAAACGCAGAACCCTTCATGTTCTTAAAGGATGCAGAGGTTGGAAGTGAAAAAACAAGTTTCAGTGTATCCTTGTGAGCTCGTCTCATCTTCCCCTGCAGTTGGCAGGATGATGATGATGATGATGATGATGGAGGAGGAGTTCAGTTTTTGGTGTTTGTCATCCTCCTGCTGGAAAAGAAGTGATTTTAACGACTGCACAGTTTTGCCCTTTACACGGTGCTAAATGAGGTTATAACAAGCTGCTTTCAGCCATCAGAGAAAACCCGTCTAACATTTAACTCACAATAAAAACCAGTTCAAAGAGCGCTCTCAAATTAAAGGCCCAGTATCTCCCAGCTACTGATTTTGGCTCATTATTTGTAAAACTGAGCAAGTTATCACCATTTTGTTTATCTGGCATCAGTTTAATGCCAAAAGGTAGAGTTTCATCAAGAAGATCCATCCTGTGATTCATGTGATATTTTACTAACAGACATTGTCATTGTTTCAAGTAAAAATATTGCTCAACATGTAGTTTTCAGGCTCTGTGTGGAGGATTACTCTCGCCTATACCTCAGCATAATTGAGCGCTATATGGCTGTAAGTTATACTCAGTTTGCTAAATTTGCTTAGCGGGGGCGGCCATCTTGGATGAGATGGACTCAGTTAGATGAATCCTCGAAGAGTTTTACTCAAATCTGCTCAGTGGTTCACGAGATATTTTGCGAACAGTATAGACGGAGTGGATAAAAAGTCTTGGGTTGTCTCCTCCTCCTGCAACCTTCTACCAGAAGCTTCATCACTCATCTGCTCATAAACCTAAACACAACTCCTTATGGCCCCATGCACAATATTTCATATTATTCCAGGAAACCATCTTTCATAAACCAACCCTGCACTCCTTCGAGGCCTGGTCTGCATCAGAGCCCCCCTGAACAGCACATAGCCACACGTATCTCTCCTTTAAGGTCATAATTAAGTCAGTAGTGCAAAAAAGGAAGGGGGGGGGGGGTGTAGTCTGCATGCTGACACTTGATATCTAGATGTTCTCCTTCTGCAGAGCTCCTCTGCTGATGAGTTGAAGTGATTTGCAGCAGTCCGGTCAAATCATGGCCCTGCTGGTAACTTCAGATGTATAATGTGTAGGTTGGGAAGCTTAATTCGAGGTTTTCATTTGACTCCAACCAGGAACTTTTTTTTTTCTAGAGTCCACATGACAGACCGCTGGATGGAAGCTGTAAAACCACAGCAAGTTTCTCAAGGAATTCACTGGTTCTCACAATGAAATGTAAACTTAGATTAAAAGTCTGTTAATTAAATGAAAGCAGCAAATGCAGCAATGTTAATATTCTCATACAAGGAGGCAGATTTCTGCAGATTAACAGCATGCATGCGCTGCATGAATGAAAGCCTGCAGCAAATGCCTTCACCCTTCAGGAGTTAAACATCATTAGGAGTTATGAAACAAGAATTCATCCTTTTTGTTGGTTTTTATTTTAAGAACACGTTGTTCACCTGGAAATGACATGTCATCACAGAGCAGCGACTCCAGAGCAGCTGGGAGTTAAAGGATTTGCTCTGGGGCGCCAGACTGATGATGAGGGGAGGGACACACTCTGCTCTTTTCACTTTCTCTGCTCCAAACCGTCTCCACCGCTCAGCAGCCACCGTGCGTTCGTCTCATCGGACGTGATGTGAAACCTCCAATCAGTCGTGACAGCTTTCTGTGCAAACGTGATTTTTCATCAGCATTCTTTTTCTTTTCCATACCGCCCGGTCGGGGGGGGGGGGGGGGGGGGGGGG
>JARVLU010000528.1:18985675-18999919 GCA_031762415.1 Simpsonichthys santanae | reverse complement strand
TAACTCTGCAGGTCATCCCTGAAATTCTGACACAGAATCACAAGTCCAAGTGTGAACTGTGTCACAGAGTAAACACACTAAAAACATGCATTATCTGCAACATTGTTCATTGAAATGGCTCAAAACTATTAATGTATTACAGAAAATATACATACAGTAGGCATACTTAATGGTATTGTAGACCATTGCATTAGGTAATACATTCAGCAAGTACTTTTACTTTAATACTTTAAGTACTGTATTTTTAAAAGCAACTACTTATTTACTTTTACTAAAGTAAAAATATTAATATGGTTCTTCTACTTTTACTACAGTACATTTTGTCTGTTTATTTGTACTTTTACTTAAGTACAGTGTTTGAGGACTTTCTCCACCACTGCAGAACACATACTTGGAGACAAGTCCAAACCTGCACATCTGCAGGGAAATATCAACACAATACATTTAACTTCAGCAGTTCTTTTTTAAAATTTTATTATTTTTTAATTAAAAATAAAAAGCAGAGATGGAGCTCAAAGTTTAAAAAATAGATCAATGGCTTCACCTAGTGGTAAACACTCAGAACTGTTTTCAGATCATAAATTTGTAAAAGATTAATCCCCACACACACTGACTGAACATGTCTGTTACAAAGCACACAAAACAGACAACCGTATTTTCTGGCATATAAGTCACAGTTTTATTGCATATATTTGTCAGTCCTGCGACTTTATACGCCGAAGCAACTTATATGCTTTTTTTTTTTTCCGTATTCATAACACAATTTTTGACTGATGCCTTACATTTCTAAGAAGTGCAACAGCGAGTCTCGCTTCACTCAGCTGGTGCAGGTGGAGGAACGCTGGAGCGCTAGTGGCTCCGGTCACAATGGATGGATGGCACTGTGCTGCCCAGGTGAAATAAAGCTGTTTTAACCATTAAATAAACACATAATAAACACGACATGACAGCAGTGATGCATAATAAAGGCGACTCATACGCCAAAGCAACATATACATTTTTTGCCTTTTCATGATGCATTTTTTGACTTATACAACTGATACTCTGGAGCAACTTATATGTCAGAAAATATGGTATTTGAGTTTCAAGCAGCTCATTAAGTCACAAAGCTGATCCCGTGACATCAGGGTGTTAAAAACAATGCAGCTAAAAGCAGTTCAGCCAAATATTTTACATTTTCTTACACCTTAAGACATCTGACATCACAATGCTGCTCAGAAGCATTTACATTAGAAATGAACAATCCAGCTTCAGAAAAATGTTACAAATTCAAGATTTTCATGGAAACCATGTTTCAAAACTGTGGATGCATGCTCATCACTGTGTTGCAGCAGTTTTTAATAAAGATATTTGGAAATTTTGGGTACAAACTTTGCTGTAGCATTGCAAATTAAAATTATGTATTCTTGTTTAACACATTTAGGCTGTTCATTATATACAGACGTCCCTCATTGTTCATATATCTCTGCCCTGATCGGTCATTTAGACAATAAAGAGCAGTGTAAGATTTTCATGCTGTGTATCATAGGACACAACAGTTTTTATTAATACTAGATTCTGATCTGTGAACAGTTTAAAAAGCATATTTTTTCTTAGTTTGCATGGATAAACGTGCATAAATTCTTAGTTAAATATGTTAAAAACCTTTCCTGGTCCTGTGCAGTGATTTTTTTTTATATTTGATTTTAATGTTGTGCTTCTACATATCCTGGTTTTCTGTACTTAGTTACTGTACAGTATATTGCTCAGAATCATTAACCCTTATATTTGCTAAATCAGCACCAGCTTTAATTTGAAAAGCATTGTTCTTACATCAACTTTTTAGAAAATATTGATCTTTGAGATATTATGATCAAATTCCTGTTTCTAACCAGTCTTATCATGCATGTCTTTTAATAATTCAGTCCTTGAGCGTGTTTTCCAAAATTAATTTTCACCGTTGTTAATGTCTTCTTTTATTAGCCATCAAATAACTGTTTTTCTTTTCCTGCTTTCTTTAGGTTTAGTTTTATCCATTTCTTTAACTGGAGTTGTCAAAACATAAAAAAAGAGGTTTAACAGTGAAAACTCTTGTTAAAAAAAAGCTCTAAATAAGTGAAGTGCTTTGATTTGTTTATTTCTTTTTCCAAACCAATAATTCACTCTTTTCTCATCCATCTACAGGAAGTCCAAATAAGGCATGAGGCGAATGTTTCATTCTCGAATTACATCGGTTTAAAACCAGCCACACATGACAAGAAAATAAATATTAGAAAATAACTATTTACATCCAACAAGCATCACAAACAAACAAAACCAGACTATACAAAAAAAAAAAAAAAAAAAAAAAAAAAGTTTGACAGTGGCATCTTGTAGTGTCAGTGCAACAAAACACAACAAATAATATTTGTTATGAGAACAAATGGGGGGCTTTGTACATGGTTTGTATTAAAAAAATGTATGTCATTCTGCAACTTTAAAAAAAGGACATTGGCACAAAAGGGGGAAAAAAGACATCTCAACCTTCTTTATGTCCTCCACAGAGTGAAAAAGGCCTAAAATGACACTCCTTGGAGAACTTGACACTAATTATTAAGCTACACTGCAAGTAAAAAAAAAAGTGTCCTTTTGGAAGATATGGAAGTTAATTGGACTAAATCCATAGAGGCATTGTATTTTCAGGTCGGCATTAAAAACAAAAAATCTAGGCCTTCAGTGGGAAACCACAGTAAAATGTTCAGCTTTGGGTTTTTATTAAAAATGTGCTTCAGCAGAAGTGAACACATTGCACAGAAATGTTCACCTAGTCTGTCGTAATTTTAGTGTAAAATCAAAAGTTTTAGTTCAACAACATCAGTTTTTCTGCTTTACACTTAAAAATAATAAAAACAAAAAGAAAACAAAGCTGCCATAACCAGTCCCCCACCATGACGGGACATTCGGAAACAGTATCATAAATATAACTTCTTAATACAAATTACGCCCATTCAAATTCAGGGTAAAGTGCTCTCCAAGCCCCCACCTAAAGGGATAGTTCAGATCTTGTGGAGTGGGGTTCTGTGGAAAGTTTAAGAACAAGCACCACTCTCAAGGGTGTAACAATAAATGCATTCATCCCAAAACCTTTCGGTATGGGCGTTTTTAGTTAGGCACACAAAGCGAAACCACAAGAAACGAGCAAGAAGAACCGTTTTGGAACGTTACAGTTTCTTAGTCAACTACAGTGACGGTGGAGGAAAAAAATGGTGGATTGAATGAAAGCTTTATGTTGTTGTTCAACAGGAATAAGGTACATAGCTGGCTCCATGTCAAACTTAATTACCCCACTTGAAACAGCATCACAAGAAAACGCAGCAGTTCTGAAGAAAAAAAAAAATGAATTAAGAGTGCAAACCAAGCTGTAGCCAACAACTCAGACCCAATCCATAAAAAACACCACAAGAGGTCTTACTGCAGCAGATAACCTATATGTATGCTATACATGTTAATGTAACCGTACAGAAAATGTACCTAACAGTGACTTAGAAACTGATATAAGTACCAAACCAGTGTCTTTCTAAAACAGTGAATCATGAAAACTCTTTTTATTATTATTATTATAAATCATTACCTCGCCAACATTTTAGCATTACAGAAATATTAGGATATTCCTGCTGTATGGGTCCTAGCCTGCACTGTGAGTGTTACAGGTGGCTCCTCCTGTTATTTGTGCTTGAAAATAATCATATGATCCTAAATAGCTGTGCAATACAAAATTAATAGCGCTGTAAAATGTTTGAAGAATTGCGTTTGCATAAACTGCTATAATAGTTTGAGATTCGAGTTTAAGACGGCAGCAGTCCACTTTGTTTTAAGCCCTGCTTGGACTAGCCATTCGTCAGTCTGATCAGAATTAAACTTAAATTTATTCAAACTTGAGTCAAAAAGTTATCTATGACAGGTAAGATGTTAACTGTTCATAACCCTTCCATTGGAACTCACTTAAAGATCTGAACAATCGCTTTAACGTTACCGCAGAAGCTCCCCTGAACGCAGCGCAGAGCTTTCACAGTGGGAGTGAATACCTGACGGGTATCACAGTTCAGTGTGCTCACGCGTGCATATTCTGCTGTCGGGCAGACCAGAAACTCCACTAACAGTTTACATGAAACATGAAGGAGTCGTTTCTTTGTGCACACTAGATAGAAAAGATGACTTTTTGTTGATCAGAAGAATAACCGATCAACATGGGGAGGAAAACTAATTCTCCTTCCATTAGTAGAGTAAGGCTGCACTACTCTTGATTGTTGACACAGAGGCCAAACAGAAATTCAAGTGTCCAGCACGTTTATTAGTTTAATCTATTCTTCATAATTCCACTTTAATCCAGTTTGTCTTCCTGCTTCTTGTCCAATGTCTGCTGATGTGTTTTTTCACACTTTGTCACTTCAACCAAACCCTCTCCATTGGCACTGTGAAACTCCAAATGTTCAAACCCCTTAGGTTTAGCCCTCCGTGCATCCAGGTAGCTGCTGATGAACTCTGAGTTCTGATAAATAAGCATGCCCGACAGCGTTAGCACCACGCCTGCGCAGCTGAGTGCGGACAGCTCGCTGCCAAAAAGCAGCTGAGACAGCAGCAGGTTCCCCACCACGTTCAGGTTACCAAGAATATGCAGAGTGACGGCCGAGGTGAGCGTGATGACGCAGCAGCTGGCCAGGTTGTACATGACCGAGCCCAGGCAGCTGAGCAGGATGAAGACCCACAGGTGACGGTCGTAATGAAGCGGGGACTCCAGCAAGGCCCAGTTTTCTAAGGCCAGAGCAGCCACCATCAAGATGAGGAAACTGGGAATGGACATCAGGTAGAGCAGGAACACAGAGTTGATCTTCTCCTCCTGAAGTAAAATGCCTGAAGAAAACAGAGACAAGATATATTTCATATCGTTTACTGTATTTTTTCACCCTATAAGTCACAGTTTTTTGCATAATTTGCATGCTCTGAGACTTATTTATGGATTTTTTTCCCCCCAAATTTTTTGGCTGAGATGTCAGTTTTCATTCATTCTGAAATAATGAACACTACCATTTTCAGCCACTAGATGGCAGTCGAGTAATATGGCATGCCGTTGTCTCATGTAATAGGTAAAAGTGGCTATTAATGACAATCGGATTGCCAAAGCTTGCCACCTTGGCAGAAACCATGAAATCAGCTTTATTTCACTGCGCCGCTATAGTTTCGAGCAAACAAATAATTGTTTTTAAGTGTTAATCTTGTTAAACTCTTGTTAAAGTTCTCCCATGCACGCTCCCGTGCCGCTAATTGGCAGCCAATCAATTTTTGGCACAACACCGGCCAACATTTCCACGTTATCGGTGGTGATGCATAATAGATGTGATGTATATGGCGAAGCGACGTATTTATGGATTTTTCCACTTTAGACATATTTGGACTGATGCAACTTATAGGGCGGTGCGACATGTACGGCCGAAAATACAGGTAATTGCTTTATTTTATTTACTTCAGGATTTGTCAAATTTTTACATATTGAAAGCAAATACCAAACTTCTGGATAAAGGGCTGCATTTCGAACCATAAAAATGCAGCTGTATTTTCCATTTTAAGTATTCTGTTACACACGTGTTTTGTTAATGTGCATTTGTTGCTGGTCACTATGTTTTTAGAGCTAAACAACAGAAAGATTCAGAGCATCTGTCATTCAAACAGTGGCAGAAGGTTCCTGACGTGCCTGGACAAAACCTCCTGGGTGTCAATAACGTAAAAATGCACTTCTCAAGTCATATTTGGCAGGAACTACCTGCATTTTTTGGCAAATATTTACTTTTACATGTCCGTTTGCTGAAAGATTTAGCTTTGAACAAAAAGACTTTCATGGCCAAAGTGAGTCAGAAAAAAAAAGTGGAAACATCAACAAGCGGGAGGATGAAAATAGCTTCTTGAAACGTGAGACGTAAAGTTTTAGTCATGTTTGCTGCAGCTCGTTTACATAGTCTGATCTAAATGTGACAGCTGGGTTTAAGTGTTCTTCCCAGAGAACTTGTTTAACCTTGCGGTGAAAAAAAAAGTGTTTTGTCCCTTTGTAAGCCTGGAACCACATATGTAACATTACATTCTTGTCAGCTAAATTAATATTTTCTTCTGTGTTACATAAGATTTTTTTTTTCTTCTTGGCAAATACCAAGTTATAGCGAGTAATGGTATAGCAGCGCACAATTCTACGGTGAACAAACACTCATTTAGTGTGTAAAAAACAAATTTAGAGCAATTTATGCTGTGTTCTGAGTAATTAGTTCAAAAGTTAGGTAATCAATTTCAACAGCTTTGCTACATTTAATCTAAAATAAATGTTTCTTGAGAACATAGTGCTTCTCTTCAGTTCAAGCTTTTAAACACAGTTGGAGCGTCTTCTCGTAGTCCACCCTGTACTGTTTCCCAACTTTTAGGAATTTTCTTAAATGTAGTTTAAGCAGCATTTCCAAAACACAAAATCAGATGATTAAAAAAAAAGAAGAAAAGAAAGTAGCTTTATCAGAAACATGACTCAGATGTTTTGAAGTCTGAACATTTCCTGCCGTCAGGATTGGACATAAACGGACTCGTGAGCTCAGACGTGTTTATGTTTTGATCCCTAAGCAACCAGAAAAGTCTCCACTGTACTTTTTCCTCCTTAATGAGAGGGTGAACGTCTAGACTGTGGAGTGACTCACAGACTTGTAAAACCTTCCAGGACCACAAGCCGTTTATCGTCTCTGGGGGAAAACTTTAAAACACTTTATGATTAAATAAATAAATTTTGAGCTGATAAGCTGAAGTAGCTGAATGACAGTACTGGTACTCACTCTGCTGGATGGACTTGACACCCCTCAGCATGGTCGCCGCAAACACAAAGAAGCAGCCGGTCTGATCGAACTGGACTTCTCCCATGATGCTGAAGGACGCCCCCAGGCAGATGGGCATCATGGCCGTGTATTTGAGGATGTGATGCTGCTTGCCCAGGATCAGAGTGGAGATGGCCAGGGTGAAGAGCGGGGTGGTGGTGTAGATCATTTGCGCAAATGACAGTTGGACATAGTTCAGACCCACGTTCCCAAAGGCGATACTAGCACAAAAAGTCAGACTCAGCAGGAACACCTTACATTTTGCACTGGGGGTCAAGTCCTGCTGCGATGCCGCTCTGTGGCGGATCACCCTCAGTTTGATCAGCCCATAGTCCACCACGATGGCTGTGAGCATGTGCAGCGCTGACAGCAGCAGAGGGTACCTGAAGTTGTACACTGCGAATATCCATTTGTTGAGGCTGGAGATGGTGGTGCCCGTCACCAGCCAGACAATGACAGCTGAGAGCAGATGGAGCATCTCTGCAGGTGGCCTCCTCCGGCTGCTGCCTCTCTGTGGACGCTCGCATTTGGAGAAGCCATCGCCACTGGTCATGTTTGCAGCATTGTCCTCTCTGTGGGGCAAACACATGTTGAGTCCGTTCCTCTCATCTCCAAACTGTGCAAACTCTCAAACAGAAAGTTTAGATCCATGAAACAAACTGCTAACAGCTGCTTGTTTAACCGGGTTTTGTTGGCTGGTTCAGATGCATTCTGTGGCACCGCCTCCCAACACGTGTTTTTCCTGTTTAGCATGCCAGCCTGGTTGTGTAACTCACTCTGTGCATGGAAAATGACATTTGCTTCTGCGGGATGAAAGGAAAGAGGCTGGAGTACAGCGCGTCCCTTCTCTCGCGGATTGGTTAGTCATCTCTACGCTCCTTTTCTGCCCACCGGTACATGGACAGGTCAAAAGTGACTAGGAGCGGATACATTTGTCTTAAATGGAAGGAAAATCCCGTTTTCAGACATAATATTGTTCATTATTAGACCAAACAGTGTGTTAGACTAATTATATATAGATGTTTTAGGCCACTAACATCTTGTTTTGGGTCATTATCTTTGAGTGGATGTGAGCGGGGTTTCCGGTGCATGCGCCGGCGAAAAATGGAGCGGACCCAGTGACGAAACAGCGTGATGCATCAAAACATCAGCGGGGACTGTAAGCTTGATTGAAATTAGACACCTTAACCTGCACAAGATTGAACTCTTTTTAAAGGACAACTTCATTCAATAAAGTGGCTTTAAAACTGATCGTCTCAGACGACGCTGAAGCACACGAAAAACACACGTCTACCCTCCATTTAGCTTTAAATAGCAACTTCACCGGCTGATGCGCCTGCAGCTAACTAAGCTAGCTCTCCGGTTACGTTAGCTAACGATACACGAGCAGGCCGGTGTTTTGTTCTCCTTCGTCCGAACCTCCTGCCTTACGTCATCGTACGGTACCGGCTTGCGACATTTTACCAGAGTGAGAAGCTCCGCGGTTTTACCTTGTTCCCGGAGCAGTGTCAGCAGCATCCTGAAATCGCCGTCAGTCGGTCCCCGCCATGACGCTGACGGGATGCAGTGTCAGTGCGCGGCTTATTTAAAGGGCAATTGTTTTGAATTCAATAGTCAAATCACACATGCGCAAGTGATGTTCTACAGTATTTACTGTTCCTCAACTAAGGAGATGATTGTGAATTTAATAATGCTGGTGTTCTACAGTATTAAACAAGTTAATACAGGTGTTTTTTTATTTATTTATTTGTAGTACATATTTGCTTATAGTTCAAATCTCTAATTAGGTTCTGGAAGATTCAAACTCAATGTAACAGAGGGGAAACACAACTGATCAGTTCAGGCTTCCTTGTTATTTCCTTTATTTTTTTGTGTGTGTGTGTGTGTGTAGGAAGCCTTTAATTAAATATTTATAAGAAATTATTAATGTTGGATTATCTAGTTTGCTCCTGTGTCAGCACCTAAATTCAGACTCAGCTGACCCATCACACTCTTTTGACGTCTCCTTTACTTCTTGTCCAATGAGTTGCATGACTGAAACATGGATGCGACAGAGAACAACAGCACGGTATCGACTTCACATTTTTATTTTGTCCGAAATATGTTACATTGCTTAGGTAATATAGGGCACAGAAGGTGAATTCGCATCAGGTTTATTGATGATTCACAAACAATTAGCTTGGTGAAGAGACCTCTCCCTACAGAAGTGAATCAGCGCTCTAAAACCATGCACATCTACTGTATATGTTGCCATGGAAACCTTGAGCATGCTCCACAAGACAAACATCAACCTTGTGCTTTATTCGAACAGCATTTTGATTCATTCGGTCCCATAATCAATAAGCAGATTTGAGTATGAATATTCATGTAATGTCAAATATTACAGTGGTTTGCTATTTACAGACATAAATAAGCCAGTATATATCATGTCCTGTTATAATACTCACTAAAGGTATGAATAAACAGGTAAATAACTCTGGAACAGTTTTCACATTTATGTTCCTCATCTAACTGGATACAGATATAAAACACTAGACAGTTTAAAACACTTGTTTGACTGCTGTGCCTTCACCAATTGTTCGTCTTGTATTATTGCTGACATACAGAGTGTTAATGAGACAACAAAACCGAATGCCTATCTTTTATAGATCATAACAGAGAGAACAAGTTTGTTGCTAAACTGTGGAAGCCTAAAATTAGGAAAAAAATTAAAAGGCAGATGGCTTTCAGATGACAATCATTTGTATAAAAAGTTCTTGTTTCTTGGTAAAACTCACTTGGGATATACTACTTTAACACAAACCGTAATTAAGAGCGAGACAGCTGATAAGCACCGATATAATTCAGTGCTGTGGAAAGTCCAGGAGCAGATTTACACATAAAAACAAGTCCTATGGTTAAGACAAATAATTTAAATGTCACTTCGGATGTAAATGCTGTCAAATTTTCTATTTACTGAATTTGAAAATGTATTTTGTTTATTTTACACACAATCCTCCACAAAAAGGTTTTCTGGACGGTTTGTTCACCTTCAAACTAACTGCTAATAGAGGTTCACATACTTTTGCCACTCATACCTATGTAATATTGGATCATTTCCCTCAATAAATAACTGGCCAAGTATAATATTTTTGTCTCGTTTGTTTAACTGGGTTCTCTTTATCTACTTTTAGGAATTGTGTGAAAATCCGATGATGTTTTCGGTCATATTTTTGCAGACATATACTGTATGGATGCAATTAGCGAGGACAGTGAGATGGAGGAGGATGACTCGCTGTGGCAACCCCTGAAGAGGGAAAAGCCAAAAGAAGAAGAAGCACTTCCTCAAAATTTGGAAAACATTTAAAGTACATCATATTGTCAGTTTTAACAAGAGTAGAAATTGATTTTAAAACACAAAAAATAAGGAATCACCAGTTTTTAGCTCATTTTTGGTTAATTGTCCATTCAAAGACATTACACTCTACTTTTTATGACGGTATGAGTCAGGAAGAACGTTCTTCGGGATCCTCTTTGTGCGTGAATAAAAGAAAAGTGAAAAGTAAAGGAAGAACTGCTGAGAGAACTTTAAAACACAGAAGGCAGATTTGTCCCATTCTTCATTCAAAAACTGGTGTTTCTGTCCAAGCGTCCATCTTTTAGGAGACTTTCAGTGACAGCAGACATCCAGAGCGCTTCATATTGCAAAGCCGACTCACACACTCTCAGTAAGGTGAGTTTTGGTGCAAAAAAAAAAAAAAAAAATAGTTCTTTGTAATCCACGTCAATCACTCAACCTAACAGAACTTGAAATGTTCACATTCAGAGGTGGATAAAATTTGTTTGCACCCTTTTGTTTAAGAAAGATGAAGCCAAAAAGAACATGGTACCTACAGCAAAACACGGAGGGGACTCGGTTATGTCGTGCTCTGCCACATCCGGCACAGGCTGTCTTGAATCTCTGCAGGGTACAATAAAATCTCAAGTCTTTCAAGGCATTCTGGAGTGAAATGTGCTGCCAAGTCAGAAAACTTGGTCTCAAACGCAGGTCATGGGTTTTCTACAGGATAATGACTCAAAATCCACTCAACTATCACATCGGACAATGGCTCAGAACTAAATAATGGACTATTCTGAAGCAGCCATCCATGAGCCCTGAGATAAACTGATTCAAGATCTGTGGAAGGAGCTGAAACATACAGTCTGGAGACGGCATCCTTCAAACCTGAAGCTCACAAAGAGTGGGCAAATACCTGTTGACAGGTGCACAAGTCCCACAGAATTACAGAAATCAGTTGATTGCAGTGAATGGTAAATGGAGCTTACTTATATAGCGCTTTCCAGCCCCCTATGAGGGGCCCCAAGGCGCTTTACAGCACAAGCCATTCACCCATTCACACACATTCATACACCAGTGGCGGTAGGCTGCCATGCAAGGTGCCAGCCAGTCCCACCGGGAGCAACTCGGGGTTTAGTGTCTTGTCCAGGGAAACAACAACACATGGTGCGGGAACTTGGGATTCAAACCTCCAACCTTCCGATTGGGGGTCGGCTGCCACTACCACTGCACCACGGCCGCCCCTATATATATATCTTAAGGTTTTAGAAACCCTTCCCACATTCTTGCGATGTTCTAAACTCTTAAATCTATGTCATTTTAACAACATACATACAGTACTGTATGTGTAGCTACTAAATTTTACTCACCATGCTCTGCAGAGCAGGAGCAGCTCTTGTTCCGACCTTCTGTTGGCCGGAAGTTGCGCAACAAAATGTTAAGCTAATGGCATCATTCTTATTGTCAAGAACACTTTCATTAGATTGTTTCTAAAAATAATTCTGTTGAACCGACTGAATTTTAATAGTCCCTCGCTACTTCGTGGTTCGACATTTGTGGACTCGCTCTATGTTGGTTTGTGGATGTACAGTCCATAAGATTGTACAGGACACATAATATTAGTCACGTGATTGGGACAGTACTGGATACAGTACTGTACAGTAAAACGTTAACGAAAAAATACAATACTTTGGAAAGGCGCTGCCGTTTTGTAGTTTTCTCTCAGTAACTGTATTCCCGCTCATAATGACCACATTTCTCAGACGGAAACAGGGCCCCACCCAGAAGCCCCGTTTCTTTCTGCTGAAAAAAAACAGAGATAAAGTCTTGATCTGATCAGCGCCCGGTGGATGCAGAGAAGCTGCACTGAACCCACGGAACTGGAGCAGAACCATACCTCCAGACCCATTGGTGAACCTTGACAGCTGGTACAAGGCCCAAAATGACTTCTAAGCGCGGATGCACGCCGAAGATCCAGAGCCGTTTTTGTAGCTGCTATCGGGACATTTTTTATCCAGACTTGGACTCGATCGACAACCTACGGTTCTACGACAGCCAACAGGTCTGCCCACCCCCAAATGCGCTTCGGCGCTCAAGAGCTGCATTGAACCAGACCTCCAGACTCAGCGGTGAACCCAAGACCTCCTACCTGGCCAACGAGGACCTCTAAGCAGGGGAAGTGTGCCGAACCCATCAGGACTTCATTTAATCCAAATGGACTCCAATTGACCCCATATGGTCCCACGCTGGCCAACACAAGGTCGGAACGAGAGCTGCTCCTGCTCTGCAGAGCCTGGTGAGTAAAATTTAGTAGCTACATGTACAGTACTGTACGTATGTTGTTAAAATGACATAGATTTAGGAGTTTAGAACATCACAAGTGTGTGGGAAGGGTTTCTAAAGCCTTAAAATATATATAAATACTAAAATAAATATGTTGCTACTTTGCAGAATTTCACTTACTGCGGGCGGGTTTCGGAACCGAACCCCCGCAATAAACGAGGGACTACTTTAGTTGATTTTCAGTATTATTTTTCCTTCTATTACATTTGTCAGGTGAAGGTTATTTCAGTGACCTTTGAGGGGTTTTTCTTGCTTTAACAAAAGGGTGACAACACATTTTTCCATGTCTTTAAACTAGTTCCCTACAGCTTTAAAGTGCACACACCAGCTGAAGCCATGCATCCTGGAACCACGGCTGTAACTGAGAAGAAGAAAATTGATCAGGAAGTTGATTTTGTGCTTGAAACCTCTGAGCGTGAAAAGATGTCTCGGTCTCACACGTGCACATCTAAGCTCACACAAGCAGCTATCAGAATCCTAGAAGATCTCAGGACACTGGCTCCAGTCTTGTCTTTCTTTGGCTTCCCAGTAGCCGCCTTTGTAGATGTAGGTGCTTTCTCCTGTAGTCTCGTCTGTTCTCCTCTCGAACCACACAGGCAGATAACCCTCAATGTCGTGACCTGAGAGCAAAGAGTTGCACATTTTTAAAATTAAGATAATTATACAAATAGTAAAAGAAATAAAAGCAAGAATCCGTCCTCGCCCTTCTTGCTTTGGTCCAAGTACTCACCCTCCTCCAGTGCCTGGTTCGCTTGTGCCTCCCTCCGTTTCCTCTCGAGTCTTTGACGGTCCTCCAGCCGCTGCTTCTCATTGTTTGCTTCGTCCCAAAGACCTGCCTCCATCAGCCTCTGATCCGGCCTCAGGCGACTGTCGGTGGGTGCGACGCCGTCCTCTGGCTCATTTAAGGTCAGCGCCAGCGAGGAGAAGAAGTGCATGTTCTCTGCATTATCTCTGAGACAGGAAATACACAGTTGACAAAGCGCTACACACTGTCGCTTCAATTTTGAGGATGTAGCAGTGACGTCAAACATACGGAAGTGGGTATTTCTTCCACAGCAGTTTGGGCTGAAGCGTTTGATAAACTGTCTTTTGTTTGCCTTCGGTGCCTCCACAGCCCTGGCTGCTTTCTACTATTTTTGCACTTTCAATTTTGTCATCCCAGGTCCCTGACAGGATGTAACGAGCCGCCCCTTCTTTGTCCTCAACTACTCCTGTCACCTGAAGACAATAATGGAAATATACAGGAATATATCAATTACATCCACTCTGATATATTCAGGGCTAGCTGGCGCATAGCTGTAACTAAATGTAAAGGTAAGACTTACTTTGTGTGGGACTTCCCTGGAGAAGTAGCTGTATGGGGAGAATTTGAGATGGCAGGTGTCCTTTGTGGTTGTGTTCACAATGTCGATGTCTCCAGACTGTTGACAGCATCAGACAAAAGGCCGGTGAGAAGAACGATTTGGGATTAAACTGTGCACTGACAACAAAACTACTTTTTTTCTTCCAACTTCTCCCTTCATCAGGGGTCACAACTAGTCGCACGAAGACTTGGCAATTGTTTTTACACCGGATGGCCTTCCTGACACAACCACAGACCACCGAGCTACCACAGCCCTCTGTGTGGAGCAGACAGCTGATGTCTAGGGTTCCCAGGGGAGCAGATGGTGTGGGTTAAGGGCCTTGCTCAAGGGCACAGAGTGGGGCAGATGAGGGTGGAGACAGGTG
>JARVLU010000528.1:18961282-18977757 GCA_031762415.1 Simpsonichthys santanae | reverse complement strand
AGTCTCTGCACAACGATGCCAATAATAGTCTGGATGATGACATATGCAGCCATCTTCAAACTTAGTCCTGAACCAACACCTGCTGCTCCTGAAGCGAATGAAGGCTTTAGAGGGTCCACAGAACGGAACCTCTGACTAAGAGGCAGCAACAATCAAAATAACCACAGCCGCTTGAACCCCCCTTCCTGCTGAAGCTTACTTATGAGATTTTATTTTACTTTTTATCTTTATTTTTATCAATTTTTATTTTTAATTTTTGATTTTTATTTTTTATTTTTCATTTCTTATCACTGAAATCATTTTTTAAATTTAATTAAGTTATGGTTAGTTATTTATTTATACTTTACACAACTCTTTCAGAATATGGGTTAAAATAAAAAATATGGTATTTAGAAGAATAAAACAGTGTTTGTATAGAGTAATATTTCTTAAAAATATATTTGCATGTTTATCCATAACAAAAGATATTAAAGAAAGACATTGGGGAAAATAAAATCTTCAGGTTTTATACGATTATATAATTCAAAAATAATCCAGCTCCAAAATGCATGTATTTCCATCCAATGTAATGCAACTTTTCTAGGTCAAAACAATCTCTTCTAAAGGATTGGTGTATTAAGTCTCAGAACTCAAAATTATGCCATCTGTATCTGGGTCATCTGGGTAGTAATGTGTCAAAGCATGCAGAAAAACTACCACAGCCCATTAAAGAGTAGAATAAATAAATAACTACAAAGACAATCAGGGAAAACTGGATTAGAAGTCTCTGGAGAAGATTAAAAATGAGAGGGTTGAAAAAATCCTTCAGGCATCTGTGATGACTCCATGTCTGACGTCTAGCAGATTTCAGCTGCTCAAGGTGTGAAGACGTCTTGTTCTGCAGCCATCTGCCATCCAACATGTTTTGATGGACACGCAAAGCCACAAAACTGTCAAACTCATGCTGAGACTGTGCTGCGAGCGCAAGTAAAAGACATATACATGTGCAGCAATGAGTTCTTTCTCTTTTGCACAGTGTACTGGAAAGTCTGAGCCCCAACGATGACTCATTGTTAAATTACAAAAAAAAAAATAAAAAAAAAAATGACACCCACAGGTGATAAAGGGAGCGTCATTAGTGTGGGAAGAGAGAATCAGAGTTAAAAACCAGAAGAGGGGCAGCAGTGTGAATTCCTGCAGCTCAAACAGAGATTTTAAAGCCTTTTACCTCCATTCAAACAGCTGATTTATTCATTACAACGGTGTTGCGTATTTATCCTGGAATTAAAAATATAACAGCTACAAAACAACTAATTATAAATACCATATGCATGAATGCGAAACTCGTACTGTGTGTGCTCACAATGTGGAAGATCTAATAAACTCAATTCCCCGCCATTTCAAACTCCAGTTAATTACTGTCGCTTTCATCCACTTACAGGTAAATTCATTTGTCCTGGAACGAAGGCCGTAACTGCTCGTGCAACGTCAACTGTAATCACTTCAAAACGCTCAAGGATTCGCATCCATGCTTTTCACAGCTGTTTGGATGAAATCCAAGGCATTTTTTTTTACAAACAACAAACTTATGATAGGAATAATGGGCAAAAATAACTCTAAGAGGGTGTCAGGCTGTGTAAAAATCCCTCACAATAGATACTGTGTCAAAGCCTGCTGGTAGACACAGCTTATGATTCTCAAGGTGATGAGAATGACACAAAACACACATTTGCTTTTCAAAGTGTGTTTACAACCACATCTTTAAGCATTCATATGTACATAATCATATCAAAGGTAATATACAGTAATTTAAATCAATTGTAAATGTAGTCCTACTGTTCTGATTTGAAACGAGTTTGAGAACAAAATGTCATTTTGTTAGCATTAAAAATGAATTGTTTTCACCAAGTAGTAAAAACCGGCTGAACTCTGAAACACGTTTCAGGACAAAATCCGTCACTTAGAACGATGCAAGGAATCAATTAAACATAAAACATCCAAGTAACGATAAGAACAGCTTACTTACAAGGTGACACTCAGTGAAATGCCTGCACTCGTACCTGCCTGTTCTCCGTGTAGTGGAAAAATATTTTCAATGAAACCCACAAACAACGCTCTGCTTCTTTCTCTCTCTGTCCCTTTTTTTTTAAAACCCCTCCTGCTACCAAAGGGAGAGGAGGAGTCAGGAGAGGAAGGTCATCTCATTCAGCTTCGCTGCCATCATACTGAAGGGTACAGGGAGGGAGGACGGAGAAGAGGACGCGCGTGCGTCTGCGTTCATAAGTGGTGCAAGACTGAACAAGCATACGCGTTTAAAAATTCAGGGTATCTATATAATTTAACCCATATTTTATATATTATATGATTTAGTCACATTTTTCTCCTTTTTGCCATTAAATATTTTCCAGAACAGAGTGAACGCATGAGAAGATGCTGCACAACACTGCCCTCTGGTGTTTGGTTATTGCATTACACCTAAAATGACAAAAAAAAAAAAAAAATAATAATAGTACAATGCTTTTAGGGAAGTGGCTCAGCCTGCATTCAGGTTACATCAGCTAAAATTAGTTTGACTACAGGATTTCTCAGAAGAACCATGCTGTTCTTTTGAAGCAAATTTTCCAGGTTAGTCTGTCCCCTTCTAAAGAAGAAACAAATTACTCACGATAGGAATGACCTATTTATTTAAATTCATTAACAATCTAGTCTATAAAAAGTCCCAGTTTGCTTGAGAAATATTAACTCAGATCACACCTGAGTGATGCATCAAGAGGGTGGCGTTGGCGTGCTGCAGGGCTGACACCCATCTCTGACACTCTCCCTCCGAGGTGGCCTTCAGGTGGTAGCTCTGTCCTCCACTGGTCAACACGAAGTGGCACGTGTCACCCACCTCGATGTGAGCTGTCGCCAAGGGAATGGTACCCCGGCAAGTGTGCGCCATCTCTGCCTGAGTCCTGAGGGACAACAGCATGAACTGGGTTAATGTATGGCAGGCCATGTTATCATAATTGGATGGCAGCTGGAAAAGCCCAACACCGACCTGGCCCGCCCATCCAGCACATTATCATGGCCCGGCCCAAATTCAGGTTGGGTGGGGCCGGGCTTAGGGCTCGGGTTAGAAAAGACAGGCTTATTGAAAGAAAACTACAAAACGGCGTAGCCTGTCCCAAGTATTTTTTTTCATTAACTTTTTTCTCGTACCATCCCAATCTCGTAATATTAAAGTTGACAATTGTTGAAAAACCACGAAAGAGCAAGAACGCGAAAGTCAAACGGTGAAGTAGCGAGGGACTACTGCACATTTCACAGTTTCATTTACAAGGTTGGACCAAAAACGGGTAAACTCTTTTCAACATAAAATGGTTTAAAACTCTGGTATGAAAGGCACCCCCTCACAGTTTGAGAACTAGTGAGGTGGAACTGTTTTTTTTTTTTGGCCTCCTTCAAGGACAGTGGTCCCCCCTGCAAGTTTGATTCTAGGACCGCCCCTGTTCGGAACTCACTTAACAAATAAACAAACAAACAAACTAAAAAAAGACCCACGTCTTGAACTTTCTTTCAAACTGTGAGGTGTGTGTTGGGTGGAGCCCTGACCGACGGTCGCTCGGCCCGTTTGGTACCGGTACCTGTAGTAGGACAGCAGGCCGTTGCTGAGGACGAACCAGCGCCGCTGGTAGCCCTTCAGGTAGTTGGTCCATTTGAAGAGCCAGCCCCTGTGGGTGTCCAGACCCTGCAGGTGCAGCCCGGGAAGAGTCGGGGAGGGCAGGCTCCTCACCAGCTCGTTCATTTGCGTCCCACCTCCTGCAGGATGTTCGGAGCCTCGGCGCAGTTACTGCGTGCGCAGCAGCTGTTCTGCTCTGTAGCGTCAGCTGGACAAAACGGTCTCGTGCCAAAAATCGATTGGCGGCCGCGGGAGCGCGCATGGGAGGACTCGTAGCTGCGGTTCTTCAAAATTTAACAAGATCAACACCTAAAAAAAATATTTGTTTTCTCAACATTATGGCATTGTTGTGTCTCCGTTTTTTCCCTTAATAAATGCACTTTAATGCAAAAAATAAAACAATAATAATAATCACCTGCCTGTCTAGATCGATTTACAGGCTGCCAAAAATCGATTACGGCTCGTAATTTTGTTTATTTATTTCGAGTAAACAATAAAAAAGTAAAAATAAAGCAAGAACAGACAATTTTACAGAATTTATCAAGATGAACGACTGTTATAGCAAAATTGTGTCTCCGTTTAACTTTCCCTTAATAAATGCACTTTAATGATCACAAAAGCATAATTATTATGATATTATCATAAAACCATAGATATTATAATATCTCCTGCCTGAGAATACGGGTTTAGCTTTACTGCACTGTCTCCTTCATAACAAAATGAGGTTTATGTACTTCCGGATCCATAATCCGACTTCAAAATAAAAGTCGATCAACATAAGACTAGTTTGTTGTCATTTCGATTACTGAATACTGTACTGTAATAACAACCATGGTTAATAGAGGAAAAATTGTCTCTTTTAAACCATAATCAAAACAAGTCAACCGACTTATTTCAATGTTATTTGCGACATTCATTAAAAAAAAACTAAATTATGAAATGCAAAAACTACAATTCTACTTTAACCCAGCTTTATTTAGAGAACATTTTTTCGCTGTAGGAAAACCCTTGAACTGGCTGGAGATTGATATAAAGTCAGAAAACCCAATAAAAACAGTAAGACCTACCAGTACATTTGTTTTGAGTAAATCTACAAAAAAGCCTCAGCATGCCATTTACTGAATGTTATGCTTTGAATACTTCAAGCTCAAAGATAGACGGATACAGTAGATAGACAGATGAACACAAACGTGCAACTTCTTTATATTTTTGACAACAATTTCTGATTTTCTTTCCGGAGATGAATTGCAAAATAAATAAATAAATAAATAAATAAATAAATAAAATAAAATATGCAAAACATATTTTTCTTTCTTAATTATTGATTTAAACACTAAGTTTATACTCCAAAGAACAAACTGACTTTATCTGGCAGTCACCCAATTTGACTTATACTCACTAAGTACAGTATATTATTAAAATTTTAATTCTTCCAGTAATCATTTACTGACAAACAAAATCCAAATTATATACTGTATACTGTATACAGTACAGTATATATACAGTATTTTTTTTCATTATTCACAAAGCACAAGAAACTTTTAATAGTTTTTAATACATAGCCTGTAGCAAGGCTTTTAAAAGGAGGTTTGAGAAGAATGAGATGATGATGATAACAAAAAACACAGATGAATAGTTTCCTAAAAGCTTTATTAAACTCTTTGCACATTTTGAGGCGAGGTAATTATTCCTACCGTCAATATATAATTCTTTCAAGTATATTATAGGGTATTCTAATTCTGGGGATAAACACAAAAATACTGAATAGTCTTGATGATTTTCCTGAGGAGGATGAAGAAATTAGTCTGATGGGTCAAGTAATAATAGGTGGCTTGTTTTACTTCTTTTGACTCCATCTTCTCAGAATGTCCTCTGCTGCGTCCAGGGTGGAGTCCTCCTGTTAGGAGACAACAAATGACACTGTGATTGAGCAAAGAGGAGCAAAGCGGGTCTTTATTTCTTTTTTCACCTTAACAAAACAGAAGCGGATGTATTTGTCAAACTCCTTGCTGTGCTCCGGACTAAAGAAAGCTGAGACTGGGATTGTCGCTAAACCCTGGAGGAAGAAAAAAACAAATTAATATTGGAGGAAAAAAAAACAAAAAACTTTATCTTCTGACAAACTAAATTCATCTGTACCTTTTCTTTAACCAGCCATTTGACAAATCTAAAGTCGTACGATTCATCCTTGGTGCTCTCATCATTCAGGTCCACTTCTGTTATAAAATAAAAAAAAGTTAAAGCATAAATCAAGCCGACCAAGATGACAATGGACTTCAGAAACATCCGGCTCAGTATCTGTTGTCACATACTGACGGAGGAGATGTCTGTGATCATAAAATATCCTCCCTCAGGCATGATGGGCTGCAGGCCGACACTCTGCAGGCACGAGGCCAGCTTCTGTCTCTTGTGGTGCAGCCTGGCGGGCAGCTGCTGGAAGTAGCTCTCTGGAGTCCCAAACAGCTCGTACTCCCTCTCAAAGCCAGCAGCTACGGCCTCCTGAGGAGCAGAAGGAGGAGTGAGATGATCTTAAAAAGCTCTAGAGGACTTTAAAAAGGTTTAATCATGAAAACAGTAGCATAAAAATGAATACTGTATTTTCAAACCTGGTGGTGCATTCCTGTGTGAATCGAAACGCATAAATGAATATAATACAGAAACTGTTTCTTTCAGCCCCTTACATTTTGCATGACTTATATTTTGTAATCCCACAACTTTAATAATTTCCTTGGATTAAGCATAAAAAAGTGAATATTTGGCTTTCACATATGAATATTTGCCACACATTCTTCCGTGATCCATCAGCAGAAAACAAATACACACAAATGTAACCATTTATTTTACTGCAGACGTCAATAGAAAAATAAACACATTAAATAGAGGTAATGACTTCTAAATGAAAATAAAACTTTGGACCAGTTCTTTTAAAAGACGTTAGATTTTAAATTTCATTCATAGTTTTCTGATTCTGATGGATGAAACATTTCTCTTTTACAATAATTTACAAAACGTTATAACTCTTCAAAGACAGTGAACATTTTACAATAATACAAGTTTTTTTTATGTCAAACATGACTATATTTTAGTTTTATTAATTAAAACAAATAAAAACAGTACCCTCTTCTCTTACATTTAACATATGTTGTACATAGCTCTTTTGATGACTTGGTTTTAGAGAAATAGCTTAATTCTGACTGGATTGATGAAATATTAAAAGATCTGAACTATCCCTTTAACAGGCTGATTTTTTTTCTCTCTCCTTATTTAAATTTTCACTGAAGAACTAGACTTCTTTTTTAAAGTATCAGAACCTGAAACTACAGGTGTTCTGATCTTTATTTTGATTTGCTGAATGTTTTAAAGTCGTTGTGGTCACAACACCACAGCACGACTAAAAGGGTTCATAACTCAGAACCACATGTATTTCAGTTCCAGCGTGCAACATTCAGAGCAGACGTTCTTTACAGGTAAACCACAAATCGTCATTAAATCCTGCACACTGGAGCTTTGGGGTGACTAGAAACTGTTTGGAGAAGGGACTGGGCATCATGTTTGATCGTACCTGAGCTGCTGTTGCACAGTGGTAAACAGAGTTCTGATGGACGATTTTCATGTGTTTGATGATATGTCCAGAACTTATGGCCCAGCCAACCTGAAAAACAACAAAACATAAAACAAATAAATAAACAAGAGAGGGAACTTGTCAGTTTGTGTTGTACCTTCCAGCCAGTAGCACTAAAGGTTTTCCCGGCGCTGCCGACGGTCACGGTCCGTTCCCACATCCCAGGAAGACTGGCTGCCGAGAACACAAAACTATTAATGACGTCCACCCCTGCAGGTTTGCAGGTACATCCTGCAGAGCTGTGTCTCACCGATCTTTACGTGTTTGGCTCCATCGTAGGTGAGCCACTCGTACACTTCATCGCTGAAGCACAGCAGATCGTGCTTAAGACACAAGTCGGCGATCATCTGGAGCTCCTCCCGCTGGTAAACCTGCAAATGCACGTTTGTGTCCCAAACTTAGACGCACAGTGCAGCACATTACTGAGCAAAAGTCTTTGAGCTTACCTTGCCTAAAGGGTTGTTGGGAGTGTTAATGACGATGGCTTTTGTGCGGGGAGTGATTTTACTGGACAGTTCCTCAGCAGAAAGAACCCAATCGGCGCTCGACAGGACGGTGCTGCCCTCTTTCTGTTAACAAACCAGCAAAACTTTTTTTTATCTCATCAAACAGAAGGTTGGAAAAGAAGAATGGTGAACCGCTTACTGGTCTCAGAGGGACATACACTGCATTCCCTCCGGCCATCAGCACCATCGGCTGGTAGCAGTCAAAGAACGGCTCAACGATTATGACCTGGAAGATCATTTTACTGTCAGCTCATAGTTTTAGCTAAGAGCCAAACATCCTTTGACAGCTCTTGTTTTTTTGCGACTACAGCGGACTTGCCTCATCGCCATCATCAATCAGAGCCTGAAATGCACAGAAGAGAGCCTGATATGCTCCAACTGTCACCAAGATGTCTTCGAACGGGTCAATCTTCTGCCCCGTGATCCTGCTGAAAAATTTGGCGAGGCTTTTTACGAGACGAGGATGACCCTGGACGGACATAAACAAAAAAATTAAAAAGACACTTTTTCTTTCAACAAATTATTCATGAAGTAAAAACAAAAAATATAAAATTGTTTTACATTTATAAATCAAAAGATCTGTGCTGGGGCGTGCCACCTACAAACGCTCTAGTATACTGGTGCATTGAGGGTCCTCCGCTCACAGCTTTACAGAAAGCATCCTGAACGAACTGTGGAGGAGAGAAGTCGGGGAAGCCCTGACCCAGGTTCACTGCTTTGTAGTCTGCAGCTAGCTGCGTGAACTCAACCCTGTTGGTACAAACAGGCCAGACAATACATTTTTAGACATATTATTATATTTAAATGCACATTTTCCAAACAATTGGATATTTGGTTAAGTAGGAAAGATATTAACAAATCAATTTGTTATAGAAAGTTTTTTGAAAGACCTCGGTTTGGAATAGCGTTGATCAGGATGACGCCATGAGAATTATGGGGAGCCCCAAAAATCCTGGACGTCAGACAAACAAAGCAGCAGACTGCAAGCACAATGGCCACTGTCGACACTTTTGTGCATGTAAGCTTAACCAAAGCCGATGTTCTCAGAGCCAAAATTAACTTGGAATGTAATGAAGGATGCAGCACAGCTCAAGTTCTGGCTACAACGCAGGGAACGAGCAGTGCTCGACGCATGTATGATGCATGCCACTGATTCACCGTGCACTGCATAGGCTTTCAGCGGCAGGATAAAGGATGATTTTGCCAGCCTCTTCTTTTATTTTACTTGTTAGCAGTTATTAGCTGGTGTTAGCAGGTGTTAGCCATTAGTGATTGGTTCTTTTACTATGTTTTTCCAAAGTGAAAATGTTTTTAGTTCATATGGTTAACAGTTTTCAGATTACAAGGTGCACTTAAAATATAAATTTTCTCTAAAATCGACAGTGAGCCTTATAATCAGGTGTGCATCATGTATTAATTCTGGTTGTGCTTACTGACCTCAAACTGATTTTATGTAGATATTGAGTTGAATAAAGATCGACTTATTTGAATATTTTGTTTCGCTTAATGCGCCTAAAAATTCTGTGGGTCTTATAGTCCAAAAAATATGGTATAAGCTTTTATTTTAAGTCAAATGATCACATAACCAGGAAGTTGAATTAAGCACCTAAAGAGATAAATTAGGGCGGGTCGGTTGAAAAAGACGTTCAGTGCTTCTGTTAGTTTCTGACACAAAAGGAAAAAGCAGGTAAAACAAAATGGATGGACACTGGATCAGGGACTGCAGTGGTTAGTATGAGATTGCTTTGGAAACAGCAAGAACCAAATAATGTGATAATAATTGTCAGCAAATCAGCCATCAATATTGCAAAAATGCTTCCTATATCCCCCTTTTTTTTTATTGGCACAAACGACGACTTAAGCAGTAATTGAAATGTCCTCAAAGTTCTGTTTGCCTGAAATCCAGGTACTTGTTTATGTCACATACTGCGTAGGGAGCTATTTTTAGTAACCCTGACCAGCACCATTAAACCCTATTTCTCTAAACTAAGGTTGTTCAAAAAGCTTTCTATAACAGGTAAGATATTAATTTTTCATAAACGATCTACAGAACTTCATTCAAAAATGTCTGAAGTATCCCTTTAAACTCTAGCACTGCCATATTTATTACAGTAAAGCATAACAGAAAGTTAAATATTAAAGGAATTGGTGGGTTGTATCACAGCTACATTAATCATTGATTCTGTCTTGTTAAATGTATTTTCACCATTAAATGCAATCAGTCAAGTTACATTAAATCTGTTGAATTAAAAGCACAATGTGGACAATGTGACTCTTTTAAAACACACACTGCTGATTAAAGGTGTGGGAGATAGAAGCAGATATGCAACATATGATAAAAGGAACTTTTAAAGCTTAAGGAACAATTTATTTAAAAAAAAAAAGGTCTGGATGCTAACAAACATGCTCACAACATCCAGCCCAGTGAAGGGAACAGAAATCATCCAGTGGCACTAAACTTGATATTTGCTGATGCAGAATGGGGGAATGTTGGATTAACTTTAAAATGCTGAGGTGGCTACAGTCTGATTGGATTAACCCATATTAGTTGATTGGAGTGAACAACCAGACAACTCCCAACACAACTCCTCTTAAAAGTTTCCACTTTTGTGACAAAAGGGTGGCAGCAAAGGTCAAAGGAAAAGTTTACAAGACAGTGGTGAGACCGGCTTTTTTGTCTGGTCTGGAGACAGAGACGTGGACAAAAAGACAGGAAAGAACTGGAAGTGGCAGAAATGAAGATGATGAGGTTCTTAGAAGTGACAAGGATGGATAAGATTAGGAATGAGATCATCAGAGGTACAGCACAGGTTGAACAACTGGGAGATAAATATAGAGAGACCAGACTGAGATGGTTTGGACATGTCCAGAGGAGAGACAGCGGGTATATTGGTAGAAGGATGTTAGAAATGCAGCTGCAGGAAAAAGACAAAGAGGAGATGTATGGATGAATTTAGAGAGAACATGGAGGTGGAGTGAGGACAGAGTGAGATGGAAGAGGATGACTCGCTGTGGCGACCCCTGAAGAGGGAAAAATTGAAAGAAGAAGTTGGTTGGAGTGAACATCACATTTTGTCACATTATGTGTACTGACTCCAGATGTTTACTGTTTATTAATCACATGAAAAAAGAAAAAAATGTTCAGATGTTTTCACATGTAACTGCATAAAATTAATCACACCCCAAAGCATTTGGTCCAAATGAACCTTGCTGAGCGCTGAACAATCCAAACCAAACCCAAAGGGGAAACCACTCAGGAACATAAAATAATCTCAGACTTCCCTTTTCTTGTTGTCACGATGATGAGGATTTTACTGCAAATGTTTCACCACTCATAAGAAACTTGTGTTTTAAGGACTTTGGTCTCTTTCTGGTCCTCCCCCAGTTCTCCTCCAATCAAAGGGTTCTTCTAGACTGAGCTCAGGTGTTCACACCTTTGTCAGCCTCTTAACATTACATACAAACCTTTTGAGAGGTAAAGTCCTGACTTTAATTAAAAATTACTGAGGCTCCTTTGTTTTCATGCATGCGTTATTATTTGATGTATTAGTTTCTGAATGAATGACGTAGTCCTCCTAATATTAAAATAAATCTTCACTCACCAAACATTTTTATCAACGCCAACAGTTCTGTTTGCGTGGAGTTGTCTGGACATGATTATCTGAAATAAAAACGTATTTTGAGAGAACCACTATCAGCGTCATCAAGTCTTTTCAGTTCAGTGGTACTCACCTTGTATTGGTTTCCTATTATTAAACTAGGACGGATTACGGATAATTTTCCAACCAGATTCCCGATTATTCCCATAAATGGATGAACATAATCACAAGCTGGAGAACGGGGTTTAAACAATGTGTCTCTGAATCTAGAGGTTAGTCACTAGAGGTTGTGTTCAGTCAGACGAAGCTCGGAGCTTCAAGCTCCCACAACTCCCCTCCAATCTCTTTGTTTACATTTTTTGCTTCCGGGGTGGGCGGAGCCAAATTTTCAAACGATTTAACAAGGCATACAACAACAACAACAACAAAAAAAAAAAAAAATAAATAAATAAATACTAGTTCACATTTCACATGATTAAAAATTAAACAAAAAATATGAATAGAAATAAAATAAAAAAACATGAACAATTTGAGAAAACAGCAAAACAAAAACTGTTACAAATGCAGGAGAAGTTACAAGTCTTAAAATAAGCTACTAATAAACTTTTGGAAGGTTGAAGAGTTTAAGCACTTCCTTAAATACAATTATTTCATAAAAAAAAAAAAAAGTTGAACATGGGGGTAATTTTCAGGAAATGTTTTTTGTGAATAAAAAAAAAAAAAAAATAGCCAGGAGGATTAAATTGTTATTGCCCTAATTTAAATCCAAAGGTGGAATAGAGCTCTTATGATCCAATTCTGAAAACCTTTCCAAAAAGCATTAATGAAATTGCAATTAAAAAAAGTGTTCTGCTGTCTCAATATCTGAATTACAGAATGCACTATATTAAATTTAGTTTGCAGAAAGTCATTATAAGGATACATTTCATACTTTGAAATGGCTTTCTTTAGTTTTTTTTTTTTTTTTTTTTTTTTTGTGGGAGTGGATAGGAAAGATGTTTGGTTTTGAATTTTTTTTTTTTTTAGAGAGAGATAATTTTTAAACAAATGTTTTCTTCTCAGGAAGATGAGGTCAGAGTATGCCTTATGAATTTATTATAACATTTTCTGTCTATAAAGTCACAATCATTTATAATCAGATGCTTTTTTTAAGTATACAGTCAAATATGTAATCATACCTTTAACCATCTGAATCATAGGAGGAATTGACTTTTACTCTCTTTCAAATTTAATTTTAATACAATTTAATTTGAAATTCTAATACATGCTTAATGTGTATGTTTAGATAAAATCATCATATGATAAAAGGTTGCCATTTTTCTTTCATAATGTGTAGAACAGACCAAATACCTTTCTCCAACTAATCTTTGTAGAAGAATGTTTTTTCATTTTATGCATCTGTTGTTCCAAATCAGGACCAAATGTGGTGAAAAATTGTGTTTATAGATGTTTATTGCAGAACCTGTTTATGAAAGTCTGATAATTTTATAGGTAATTTAGAAATTTCAAAGTCGCAACTTAACATAAAACCAATCCTACCAAACTTCAAAATTTTTACAGGGAAAAATATATCAAAAACTTTCATAGTTTTTTTTATGAAATTTTGCAACCATTTGAGTTTGATATTACCATTCATTGGACCAAAATCAATCATATTTAACCCCCTTCCTCTAAAGATTTAACTACGTCAGCTCTTCTAATACAATGGCATCTGTTTCTCCAAATGAAATTAAAATGATCATGATTCATCTTCTTTATCATTTTATCAGATATGGGCAATGAATAGGGCGAGTAAATAAGCCGAGATCAATTTTCTATTTTAGTGAACACGTCCAAAATTAGATCTTTGGAGCCAACTGCTGTTTTTTTGGACACATTGGTCTTGTCCTTCAGTCATGTGCCTGTTTTTGCAAGGGTCATCACGTTTCAGCTTAAACACATTCTACTGAAACTAATAAGTGTAATTAATTTGACAAAAAATGGTATTTACTTATTGAGTGAACTAAATGAATACATGTAAATATGAATCTGCCTTCTGAAGCAGTTTTAAGTTTAAACCACCAGAGGGCGTTGTTACCTCTATTTTCTGCAAAATGTATTTAACCTGACAGTTTTTAATCGCAACAAAGTTTATGCTCAATCATCCAGGTATCCAATCCAATAATTCTCAGTCAGGTCATCTAGACAGTTTCTTTTTTTTTTTTTTAATAGAGAGACGTTTCACCCTCTATCTGGAGGGCTTGTAAACTGTTTCCCCACCAAGCAGTAAACTCCTTAAGTGGACCAACCAGTTTTCACAACAGTTTTATTCATACTGGTTATATTACTAAAATTATTGTAGGTTAATGTGACAAGAAAAACTGAAGGGCATTCATTAAAATAAGAACTGAATTAGGTAGAACTAATTTAAATCATAGCATAAGATGAAAAAGTAGCATCCAGATAAAATACTAATTTAATCTAAAAAGGCTAAGTCTGGTCCTTATTGAGCATGCATCAGGGTATTAACTAAGTTAAGTTTGAAAGTGTCAGAAATGCTCATACTGTAATCGATTTTTTAAACTGCAAATCATATTTATTATTAATCGTTTCATTTTATTGTTTTGCCGTCAAATTTATTGATTTTGTAAATTAAATTTAACTGGAAGTCACATTTGTATTTATTTCTATTACTGACCTCTTGTTAAGTCTGGTAATCTATTATTCTAAGTTTTAAACAAAAATATAACAAAGGTGTAAAGTAAAATGAGAAAAATAATCCAATACATCAAAACTGCAGCAAATTATATTACTTTTATATCCCAACAATAAAAATATCAGTTTTCATGTATCAGATTTTGATTTTTGATCTCGTCTCTGAAACAGCTGTTGAGAAAAAAAAAAAAAAAAAACATTGGGGGAAAATGCAGGAAAAAAACAAGAACCCAACATTTCTGCAAGAATATTAAAAGAGCAAATTCCTTTTTTTTTTTTTTTTTTGCTTGCCTTTCTCAAAATCTTTATTTGACACATCAGACTGGTAAAATATTACTTTTGTACAGACAAAAATTTAGATAAATATAAATTAGCATCAACAAATGCAATAAGCAGAATACTCAGACATATTGTACGGTTTCTTGCCTTTCGATGTTTGTAATTGATTACAAGAAAGGGTATTTGTAAATACAGTAAATGCATTATTACTGGTAAGTACATACACAAATAGCAAACAGTGAATATTATCATTTGGCATCATCAGTCATTAGTGAAAACTTTAAATTGTACAATCATTTCTGCAAAGTGCTTCATGAAAAATGCCTCAAGTGTTTTATTTTCTACTGTTTTAAAACTTTGATGTCTGCAGCTTTTCTTTTATCACTCGGAGTTCAAAACAAACAAACAAACAAACAGACAAACAAACAAAAGCATCCTCATCATCAGAAATAAATCTCCATGGCACTACATCAGGATGCTGTTTTTTTTTCAATGTACAGGTATTACTTCAAATACCATGTTGTAAAGCCAATAAAATCAGTTTACACAGCACGATGCAAAACAATCAACTCACCCAGATGTGGGAGGGTGGGGGGGGGGGGAGACAAGAAAAGCTAAGCAAATCCTATAAATAAATTACTAAATACTAAATAAACATTTTCAAACATCTGGCCCATCAGAGGTTTGCTGTAGTAAGGCAGTCAGCATTTAAAAACCCTCGACGTGTAAAAATTGCTACAAGTTTCAGTTTCAGAGTTTTGAGGGTTCGTCGTTGTTTTCACAGAGTGAATTAACTCAGAAAACCTTACAGTTGTAAAAGTCTTCGTCCACAAATATCCACGACCACGGAGGGTTTAGAGCAAACCGTCCTGCTCAAAAACGGAGGGCAGGCGGGAGAAGTCGAAGGGCACGAACTTGACACCGGTCCCGTGGTAGAACTTGTTCTGAAACTCCACCCTGAGATAAATAACACAGTGAAGCACAAAACATGTTTTAGAGGAAGAAACTGTGAAACAAACAGATTTGTCAGTGTCAGCATTTGTTAATCTGCTGCCTCACTGTTTATTTTTATCTAAATAGTTACGCTTTATCTGTAATGTTTGATGATTTTACAATTCTTTGTGTTGTGTGTTTTATTTTAACCCTAAATTAATGCAATACTTTTTTGCATCATCTTTTGGGTCAAACTGAATGGGTCTGTTACTCCTGTGATAAAAAATAGTGATAAATTCAATGTTCAAGGACCTTTATTTGTCATACGCACCACATGTGGTACATGTGGTGGAATGAAGTTGTGTGCTTAGGGTCCTAGTTACATAGGGTCCTAGTTACAATCAACAAAAGTACTGTATACAAAAGATAAAGTGCTGCATTTAATTTCTTTAAAAGAGCTAAACATGCAGTGAGTTCCAGCAGCAGAGACTCACCAGTGAAGTCGGAGCGCGTGGAGAAACGCTGACAGGCCTTCCATCACCAGCAGGATTGACACGGTGAGAGTTGCGAAAAGTCCAAACACGGGAACCAAGAACACCACGCCGACTTTTGTGGTGACCCTGAGACCCAAGCGCATCACCATGGCCCACAGCACCTCTGACAGCTCTAAAATCCAACAGGAACAGAGGAACGAGGCGTTTTCAGTCAGAAGAAGCGACAGCAGAAGGAAAGAGTTCAGAAGGGTGCTCTTACGGGCGTGAGCCAAGCTGAGCGCCCAGAGACGCAGGTAGGACGCAGTGTTGGAAATGCAGCCCAGGCAGTACTCTATGGAGTGGATGGCCTGGTGCAGCAGCGCATCTGCAAAGTCAAACTGCAAAACAGTTCAGACAGAACGCAAGAGGTTACACCTAACTGACCCTCTGCAGCAGAACCAGATTTTCTTATACTGTACTGTATGTAAACAGCCTGAACAGTTCAGGTAAATAAAAAAATTAAGAAGTGGTGCACTGATGTCTCCCGTCATTGAGGGATTTGACACTTTTGGTGCTAAATAATAGAAGAATAGAAATAGATTATTTTTGGTTGCTTGTCTGAGGCAGTGCAGAGTGATGGATCCTGGCAAGTGGAGGGAACAATTTTATCCACAACCAGTCACAATGAAGGTGGGGGGGGGGGGGGGGGGGGGCAAAGTGGCCATTGCC
>JARVLU010000528.1:18901538-18912001 GCA_031762415.1 Simpsonichthys santanae | reverse complement strand
ACCATTTTATTTATAGAGCACTTAAAACAGCGACAAGGCCAACCAAAGTGCTGTGCAAACAAACAACAGGCAACACATAGGCAACATACAAAATGAAGTTAAAAAACAATATAGACATAAAATCATCGCAGATAATAAATATATAACGACTAAACACAGATCATCTGGTGTTGAAAGCAACGTAATTGTAGTGAGTCTTTAAATGGGATTTGAAAACCGAGAGGGAGGGGGCCAGTCTGACGAGCAGATAACTCGTTCTAGGGTCTTGGGCCTACTGCAGAGAAGGCCCAGTCACCTCTGCATTTAAAATGAGATCCTGGAACTGTGAGAAGTAACTGGTCCGCTGACCTCAGAGAATGTGGTGGGACATACGGATGTAACAAATCAGAGAGATGGGGGCGAGACTGTTCAGCGATTTGTAGACATACAAGAAAATTTTGAACTGGATTCGGAGATGAACTGGTAACCAGTGCAGGGAGGCCAAGTCTGGTGTAATGTGCTCTCTTTTGCCTGTACTGGTTAAAAATGGGGCTGCTGCGTTCTGGACCAGTTGTAGTCGATCAATGGTGGTCTGACTGATACCAAACAGGAGTGAATTGCAGTAATCAAGCTTAGATGTAATGAATGTGTGTATTTCTGTCTCCAGGTTATTTTTGGATAATATGGGCTTCAGCTTACAGTCACTTCAGCTGTAAAAAACAGGATTTAACAATCATGTTTACATGACTGAGTTTCATGGAAGGATCCATCATCACTCCCAGATTTGTGACTTTTTGTTTTTCTGACAGGGCTAGAATGAAAATTTTATCACTATACTAATATCTCTTTTCTTCAGATTAGTTTCTGTATTTGTCTGCCCCAAAATCTCGTTAAACACGACTGGATGTAAAACAAACACTCAAACAGGTTTAGTATAAATACTAGATTCTTTATTTAAATATTGTACATGTATTTTAAAACATACCAGTATTTACATCAGTTAGACCTGCATTGTTACACTGCAGAACTCGGTGTATCTTTCAGTTCACTGGCTAGAAAGAAAACAATCATACCATCAGACTGCAGAAGCACCTTTGAGAACGGCTCAACAGGAAACGGGGTTTGTGGGGTGAGACAAAGGGCAGACGAGGACACTGCATTAACGTCTAAACACGGGAACACACACGGGATGAGCTTGCAATGGCAGGAAAGGCCCCTTGATTTACAGGTCGAGCTTTTAAGGCTGGAAACTGCTCACCCTCATAATGCCGGACTCAACTGGAAACTAGAGAAAGATACAAGAAACGTTGAAAGAAAAGGGCCAAAGGACAAAAAATAAATAAAAATGTATCATTTTGTTTATAGAAAAGGACGACCAGTTACATATGATGGTAGCACAACCCAACTTTGATTGTTCTCCTGCTCTCTACATTATCCGTGAACTGACTAAACTCTTAACGCAACACTCAAAATTCTACTTAATGCTTCTGCGCTATAAAAGTAATTTCTACAACTGTTACAAAAACAAAACTGTGGACATGTTTGTTCTTTGATCACTGGATACAGCTGGACTAAAATCAGGATTTAAAATATGGCTTTTTGTTTATTTTGATTACGGTACTTGTCTTATATTTCCAGACAACTAGTCAAACCCTGGAACAAATATGTTACAACTTTTCAACTCTGCCATCTTTAAGCCTTGAAATACATGTTTTACTCTGAACTTTTCAAGCAGCTCTGAGCACAAGAAGCTTACAGCACTGCCGTTTGATTTCGGATTTAAAAAGAAAAAAAAAAAAAAAGATGCACACAAAGAGTGTCTATGGTGTTAAAATGTAAAAACTTTTAAGACAAAACAGTATTATCAGCATTTTTCTGAATCGTGTCATTTGGTGAAATTTCTACACGTTCACAAGCAATAATTTACTGTGTATTTCACTAAATTGGATAAATGTCACTTTCATGGAAGCAAAATTGGTAACTATTGTTACTTTACAGTTAATTAGACATTTAATCAGTGATACTTTTTTTTATTAAATTACAGCAATAACCAAATTTTAATTAGGCCTGTCACGATAACTAATTTTGCTGGGCAATTAAATGTCTCAGAAATTATTGAGATAAACGATAATATCGTGAATTTTGGAGCTTCGACAAGACTGAGGTTTTTTTTCCTGAGGACGGCCTGTTAGCTTAGCTTCTCAGCTTAGCTGCTTTTAACGAACCAAAAACACGATTTTGGACGGTTAAAATGGATTTTAAAGAGAAAAGAGAAAGGGAGGGGTCAGTGAAGAGCACCGGAGTTTAGCCCTTTGTCATCCAGTGTCTTCAGTAGAAAGAGAGACACAAAGAAACTATAAAGCCGATAAATGAAAATGAGGTTGATAATTTCCATTTATCATGTGATTAACTGTTTTATTGTTTATTGCGACAGGTCTACCTGGTCATTTGAATCCCCTATAATTTACACTAAATAGAAGCTCCACATAAATTATCTTGCAGTGTTTGAAGAAAAACTGATCTTTCCACAAACATTTTGTCCAACAAAACAGCAGCTTTAGTGGCTAAAGTGACATTTTCTTTCATGTAGTCATGATAAAAGATTTAACTTTACAAGCATCTCCGTACGAATGTGCCTCCGAATCTTTCAGGAGTATAATGCTTAACGTTCAATAGGTTTGAACATGTAGAAGTCTTTCAGCTGCTTTCATCCCCCACGGTTGTTTTACACAACTGCTGTGAAGTTAGCATGCTAATACAAATCGTTAAGGTGATACGACTTGATGTGAAACAGCTGACTCTACAGATACTTTCACTCTGAAATAATAATAAAATAGCTGTATGCATGTAGCAGCTCCACCAACAAATTAATCAGGTACTGTGTTCTTTCCATTGTTTTAACATCCATGATCAGTACAAATGTGACTAACTGAATGCTGACTTCACCAATGTGTTATTATTTTGAGTCTCGTGTGTAAAAAGGGCTTTAAAAGGCAGAGTTACAAACAAAAGAGCAGCAAATGAATATATAAGAAAATAAGGGATCAAAAGTAAAAAAAATATATAAACACGCCTAACTTATTTTTTTAAGACAAGTCTTTTAGTTCATCCAGTTCACATTCTTCAGTGGTACTTTTCAGACAAAATAAGGTATAAAAATAAGTTCTCCCTCTTTAATTTGATTCTCGACTTATCACGGCAACTGTAAGCCTTCCCAGAAGCTAGCTTTAGCTTAACGACATAAATATTTACATTCAACACACTTTTAAAAATCATTTCTACCACACAATGGACACAAGAGGAATCGTTTTATCTTGCTAATTTTTACAAATTGGAAGTCTTGGATTGACGGAGTTCAATTCAAGCTTTAACAAAATAGTTTTTTGCTTTAAATCAGTCAAAAAAACAAAAATATAGCCCTAAACAAAATAAAAATTTACAACTTATCAGGACGTGCGAGTCAACCGTTCCCTCAGCCGAGTGACAAAACCTGAATAACCTTCACGTGACATCTTAACAAGCTTCCTCTCTACAGATATGAGCGACGTGCTCGTCGACGTTCCCAAACCCGAGGCACTACAGCCCAACTCCCACATCTGTCATATCGGCACCCTCAGCCTAATCCATAAACACTTTTATAAAAAGGGAACAAATGAACAAGAGAATAGCGAGGTTCCATAACCAGCTCTAGAGCTAGTCTGAAAAGAGAACAAAACCCATGGCTTACTTCATACTGTTGTTTTTTTAATACATCACAGCTACCCTCAAGTATCCAAACTGTCTTATGTGCGCTAAAAATTATCTGACAACAAGGTGAGATATGAGCGAGGCCGATGTCAGCTCCTACCGCGTCATGGTCAACATGAAAAATATCCCAGCTGCCTGCCGCCCCTCAACCGTTCCAGCACCATGTTAAAACAGAAGAAAACAAAACGCCGCAAACATGGAGGCCAGCCACACAGTGAGGGGTGAGAGCCGTGTTGGTGGGCCTCCCGTCAGCCCACAGTGCATGTTGGGAAGGCTGCAGGTGAAAGACTCAGGCAGACGGCAAGAAAACATCAGTCCCAGTGAAGCAGACGCACTTTCAGTCTGTATATTCAGCCACTATAGACAACAGCACCGTGATATCATCTGGTTTCCCTCCTGTAAAGAAACAGTTAAATATATTAAGGAAAAGTCAATAAGTCTTTTTAAAGTAAGAATATGGAGTTTACAGCTGTTACAATATGCGTAATGTATTATGTAGTTCAACAAAAACACAGAAGGCACATTACATGAATTCCTCACCTCTGACATTCAGGCCGTTATCGCAGGCAAACTGTGCAAAAGGAGACATGTAATTGGGATCGTAGGCAAGATTGTGAGCTTGCTTTGCGATACTCTGTGCAGTCTGCTGTACGCTGTCATAATTTGAAGTCTGGCGGGAGCAAACATCAGAACCATTAAAATGTGATAAATACTACACAGGTTGTATCACAAGTACACACATGCTGCTATCCAGAGGTGATACCTTCAGTTTTTTGAGCTCCTGAAGAATCATGTAGTCTGGCATGTTGTCAAACAGCCCGTCTGTTGCGGTTAGGATGATGTCACCAAGCTGAACGTCAAAAGAGGAGCTGTCGGCTGCTTCAGGACTAGAAGACACAAGAGAACAAAATCAGTCATGTGACACCTAGAACCCAAGAAGTACTCTGAGTAACTAGCTACGATTTCTAATAAAAAGTTAAGCAGGTAAGGAGTCTGGCCGATCTGTCCTGAGTGTTGCTGCCAGACACAGCGAGGCTCACACTCACTGGCACCACAAGTAGGACTCAAATGTTACTTCAAGGGACCCAATGTTCCTGCTAGACATCGAAAGGGTCTATATTAAGACGATATGCTGCAGCTATAAATCCACTTTTAAAAATGTAGATCTGCTACATCTTGAACTTTAAAGCCCTTCAGAAGAGCAGAGGTTAAACAGAAGAGTAAATAACCCAATAAACTCCAAAACATTAAACAGTGGCTAAATATGAGAATTCAACTGGGATATTAAATGACTTAGGGAAGGACATTTGTTAATTCTAGCCAATGCATTTTCAGGCGTTATAATTATAAATTATAGTTAAAAACAACAAAATGGAAAAAAGAATCATCAACAATGACCAGTGACTTCACCACATTATTCAAACCCTATTATTTATCAAACCAGTTTATAACTAATAAAGCAGAATAGAAAAAAAAAACATTAAAATATACATTTTGTATTCAGTTTAATCAATTTGACTACAACTATACACCATCTATTAAAGGTTTAAGCATAGCGAGAAACACTGTACTGTGGCAACAAAATAATAGAGCATAAAGTGTCATAATCCTTAAAATCTGCAACAAAAACTACGTACACAATCATTTAAAGAATACTATATAAATGTCAGCTTTGTCTAGTATTTGCATGGGCCTCTCAGTAAATATATTTTACTAAGCCCAGTTTAATTTAGCAGTTTTAAGCTAAAACTGACCATCAAAACAATAAAAAACGACTGCATATGTTTAATACTGAGAGAACAAAAAGAAACTATAAAGTGTATGTTTTTATTGAACAAGTTTAAATCCTCTTCTGAATTTTAGTAAAGACAACGTGTTAGGTGGGTAAAAGTTGTATTTCTATTTTCTCAGATTTTTTAGGAGCACTTTTATTTTCCAACATCCGTTTACTCAACCTACTAACCTGTCACTGAGCACAACTCCCTCTGCGCCCGGAGGAGCGATGGACAGCTGGAACGGCGTGTTAAAGTAGTGCTGCTGCTCATCTGAGCGGTGGACCACCTCTCCTCCTCGCACCACGAGGAAGCCAGAGTCTCCGAGGTTACACGTGTGAAGCCGGTGACTCCGTCGGTCCAGAACCACAATGCAGGCCGTGCTGCTTCCTATAAACACGGAGGCAAAACAACGATGAGTGGAAAACTGTGTAAACATGAGTAAGATTTGATCAGAACAGTAGGAAAAAAAAACAATAAGAAACACGAGCAGGATGAGAAAACTGCCTTGATTTTGGATTAGGATGGAAAAAAAAAAAGTTAAATCCAGTTGATTTGTTGGTGGAGAGAAAATCAAGGTCACAGGTTGTTTCCCTTCCTTGTCCCACTGACCACAGCCATTAACCATCTGTGTAACCTTGAGCAGTGACGGCTCAGTTCTGACCTGGTCACAGCTATCCAAAACAAGTAGTTTGCCAAATATTTGGCAAATATCTCAGCTGTCACCGAGTTCGTACACCGGCTCTTGGACAGATACGGAGCCTCTGAAGAAACGTGACCTTGGTCACATGTTTGACATGATGACCCTGCTATTAAAACTTTAACAACCACCAGTATTATCGGTTACAGAGGGATTCTTGACCTATTTGATTTTGCTAGAGGGTATTCCACTTTTAAGCCCTGTGGCGTTTAAACATTTGAAAGAGCCTGATCCGAGTTAGTTACCTCACTGATAATACTTAAAAATATCTGTAATATTCCTCCATCTTTTATTTTACGCATCTTGCTACAGTATGTCTCATACTGCAGCTGTTTACCTCCTCCTGTTCAGCACAACTCACATCAACAATAACCGTGTGTGTGTGTGTGTCGGCTGCGAGGACATTAGCGGCCCATCCACTCACCTAGCAGCGGGACTTTGTTCTGTAGGAGCTCGTAGTAGCCCGACGTCAGAATACCCACTGGGTTACTGGGAATGAAGCGCCCCTCCTTCACCAGCCGCTCACAGGTTCTCATCAAAGTGGCAGAGAACTGAGATGGGTCGACACCATAGTCCCGCCAACCACCTACACCGTCCGCTACACCTGATGGAGAAAACAGGCTTATACATAAGTAAGTTGTGTAGATGGATTTGTTGCTTTAATTTGTCTACCAGAGGTAAACACGAACCGTTTTCAAATTTAACCAGTACCCAAAGATCTAATTTGTCTGTGAAATTATTACAATGAGGATTTACATGCCATTTCTGAGGTCGTAGCTGCAGTTCTCCTTTAAAGTATCATCCATCAATAAACAAGTGACATATTTAAGAGCATTTTTGTTTTATATTATAATGTTTTCATGGCTGTGCTTTTGTGATTCATTGTGCAGTACTTTGATCAATGACGTTTGTTTTAAATGTGCTGTAATGATTTGATTAATGTAGAAACAATGAGAAAAACGTAATCGTCACGATTACTGAGTAGTAATTTGCCATGCATATAGTTACAGTACATGAAAAGGGTGGTTTTGATGCAGTTTTGTAAAAAAATTAAATGTTAATGATAGTTCTATCACATGCAAATTGGCAGGTCAGAGCATTTTTACTGTACTTTTTTATGTTTTTACTGCTGAGTTATTGGTCGCTTTATGGCTTCATAATGTTTTGAACTTGAGGTTTATCTTTGACATGCATATTTATGTCTCTTTACACATGTATGTTTATGTCTGCTGCTGTGAATAACCACTTTCCTTCAGGGATCGATAAAACATCATTCTACTCTATTTTATTAGCAATATTAGCAATCCAAATCAGCCTATAAAGCTGCACTTGGTGCACCACTAATGGATATTTATTAGGATTTTTTTTGCAGAGAATTTAGATAGATATTTGTAGAGCAAATCTTAAGGGAACACAAACAAAGAAGCATCCAACTAACAAGATTTATTTTTTTAATTAAGACCAAATGAAGATGACTGTATAAAGCTTAATAAAGAGAACTATTTCACACAGATCACACTGTGAGAATATAAATGGAGTAAAAAGAGATGACTATTTTATTATTCACAGCTGCAACACCACTACTTCAAATAGAAACTAAAAACAAATGGGCCATGGCACTCCCCTAAGCTTAATTCTGCACATGTATAACTTATAACTGCTTTAAAAAAACAAGAGTTAATCAACAATAAATAAAGACAATAAACATTTTTTGTTTTTGATTTGTTAAAAGCCACGTGGCTCGTGTGGCAGCTCGCACGCGCCGGCGAGGACAAAACATCCTGCGATGCTAGCAGGAGGCTAATGTGCTAGCAAACATGGCCGCCTCCACGCTCAACCATTCTGACCTTTGCGAGACATTGTTTCCTTAGGACGTCGTAACCTCACACTTCTCAGTCATATTCGTGTCCGACTGGGTCGAATGTGAGCCATTTCATGTCAAGCCTGCTTGAATTTTGACGTCATTGCTGTGTATTTTCCGTCGGGAGCTAATCTAGGTGAAAGGTCATTAAAAGCCCGCACGCGAAACTTCCCGGTTCCGTTCGTGAATTCAGTTGGTATCAATGTTCTGCACATTGTTACGTCAGTGAAATTGAGTTATTATCAATCAGGGTTGAAACTGCGGATAATGCTTACATAAAAGCTGTAAAATAAGGGGGGAGTGAGGCAACTGTTTGCACTTTTGTGTTTTCGTCCGAGCTGTCCGCACGCACGTGCAGCTCACTGAAGGTCACGCGAGCGCAGAGCAGAGGGTGGGTTAGCATGTCTTACCTAGAACATCCGCCGATCTGTGCCGCGCTATGAAGCAGGCATCATCTCCGTAGCACATCCCTTTCTTCAGGATCCCCTTACGAAAGTCTTTACCGAAGCCATAGCTGGCGCTGATCAGGCTGTAGTCCCGACCGTCAGTCTGAGAGAGTCCGCCCAAGACAGCCCTGGCTACGAGTCTGCCATAAGACAGTACGGATAACATATCCTAAACGAGGAGAAAGTCCTTCCTGATTAGAGCCAGAACACGCCGTCCTCCTTCGTCTCCCCTCCGAGCAGCGCAACCGCCTGCGAGTCGTTCAGGTCGAACTCGGTTAGCCGTCCATCAGGCTGCGACAGGCCCGCTTGAAATAATAGTTGTGTTGAAGTACAAACGTCTCCGCGTGATGTCTATGTCTTGAGTGCGCGTTTCACAGACGCTTCGGTTCCGCCGCTGGGCTCCCTCCGAACCGACATGTTGCTACAGTACACTCAAAGCGCTGCGCGAGTACATACGTTAGGCATTTTACAACCATGACGTCAGAAGCCGTGTGCGTAAAGGTGGCTCCTCCTCCCAGTAACCAAGGGCGAAGGAGACTGTATGGCAGGTCGTTGTAACATACAATCAAACTACCACTGTTACAGTACAGTACTTTAATAGAAAAAAAAAAAAATTGTAGGCTCAACCACCCAGGTAGATAACAAAAAAAGATTAACGCTTTTTTTTTTTTTTTCATTCAACCTTTATTTAGCCAGATTAATCCCATTGAGGGTCGGAGACTTATTTACAAGAGAGACCTGATTAAGGACAACAGTGAGTAACAACTACAACAATAGACAGTCAAAAAAGAGGCATATAAAATTTAAATTTCTATTTTTTTCAACAAAACAAAATAGAAACCCAAAAGGACAGTCAAAAAGAAAAGTAGCTAAAAAAATAAATAAACAAGGCAGTGTAGAAAACTAAAAACAGGAACATGTCTGCAATGGTTTTTGCCAAGAACTTAACAGGTTTGAAGCCACTTAGAGGGATCAAGGTCGAGAGCTTCAAATCATTTTTGCAAGATATTCCAAGAAACAGGAGCGACGTAGGAGAAGGCCCTGTTGCCTAGTTCAGTCTACACTGAGGGGACACTGCATGCAACAATGTCCTGGGAGTGCGCACTGTAGCTGCACTCACACATAGGAGGTGATGTATGAAGGCAGCAGACCAAGAAGTGAGTTAAAGATGAAAATGTACCAGTGGGAGAGTTTGTGTGAAGTTAACAATGTCCAGTTAACCAGTGAATGCAGGGTGCAGTGGTGGATACAGTAGTTAGCCAGTTATGAATCTTAATGCAGCATCTGCAGGGTGTTTGTAAGAGTGTATGGCAGGTCGTTGTAACATACAATCAACCCACCGCTATTAGAGTACAGTACTTTAATAGTGTTAATTCAATTTATTTAAATAGTGCCATTTCACAACAAATGTCATCTCAGGTTACTACTGCTACTATTAGAATCGTCTTCTTCCACCTGCGTAATATCGCAAAAAAAAAAAAAAAAAAAAAAAAAATATTTTACTGATGCAGAAAAACTGATGCATTTGTCACGTTTAGACTATTGCTACGTGGGTGTCCAAATACTTCTTTAAAAAGTCTCCAGTTGATCCAAAATGCTGCTGCCAGAGTCTTAACTGGAGTAGGAGAGATCATATCTCTCCAGTTTTAGTAAAAAAAAAGGTTCAATACAGAGACAAGTGGACTTTATTTATAGCAAACGTTTTCATGCTATAAATAAAGTCCAGTTGTCTCTGTATTGAACCTTTTTTTTTTACTTTATCATGTCCTGGATGACTGAGAATCTTCACCAGCTTGATGATGAATGATGTTCTAAATGATGTTCTAAAAAGTCATAAAGCGAAAACAAACATTTCTAAATATTTTGTGAAAGATGACAAAGAAATACAGGTGGTCCCCGGTTTACGGCCGAGATCCGTTCTAACGGCTTGGCCGTATACCGATTCTGCCGTATACCGA
>JARVLU010000528.1:18885405-18901438 GCA_031762415.1 Simpsonichthys santanae | reverse complement strand
AGATGGATGGATGGATGGATGGATGGATGGATGGATGGATGGATGGATGGATGGATGGATGGATGGACAGTGCGAATCTAGTGACAAATGATATTTTTGTATTTTATTGTTTTCCAACAATCATCTCAGGAGCTGAACTCTTTCAGTCTCACTGAACATCTTTATGTTGATGTTCAGCTCCGTCCTTCAGGCCTGTGAAGGTCTCTGCTCGTCCAAACCTTCAAAACTCTTGTTACATTTTCTACAACAAACAAACTCGTGTGTCGGCTTCGTGCTGTGACGACGTGTGTGTTCTGTTTCAGCTTTCCAAGACCAACTGTCAGTACCATAAAATATTCAAGGAGATCAGCAAAGAGGAGCAGCTCAGACAGAGTAGGTCTTTAACATCACATCGTTTAGATTCACTTTACTTGAAAAAATAATTTGAACATTTGATTCCATTAAAACATTTGTTTAATTTTAAAATAATCAGAATATGTATTCATTCTACTTTAAGAATAAAGGGTTCTCGTGTTGTAAACTGATGTCATGTGCCTGTTTGTCAGGTTACACCTGCGCATTGCAGAAAGATATCCTCTATCAGGGACGCATGTTTGTCTCCGATCACTGGATCTGCTTCCACTCCAAGGTTTTTGGCAAAGACACCAAGGTACTCAAAACACCAACGTGGTTTATTGAATCTGCAGAGTCAAGTTGTGCACGGAGCAGCTCACTTCTCCTCAGTGCTACTTGACTTGTTCCAAGCTGTAGAAGAACGTTAAGAAGTTGGGTCATTTACAAGTTGGTCTGTCGCAGATTGCCATCCCTGTCGTGTCAGTCACGAACGTCAAGAAGACCAAAACAGCCATCTTGGTGCCAAACGCTCTGGTGATCGCAACTGCAAATGACAGGGTGAGAGCTGAACCCCTCTGACAGTTTGATGAAAACCAAAACGCATGTTGAAGTGAACCTTTCTGTTGTTGCCGCAGTATGTGTTTGTGTCCTTCCTGTCCAGAGAAAACACCTACAAATTTCTGATGTCAGTCTGCCTTCACCTGGAGGTACGACAGATTTCCCCACAACACCTCATTTTTCTCCTCTGTTGCCGAGGTCTCACACTTTGTTCAGTTTTATGCAGTCGTTGGAAAAAAAGACAGTCTAGCTGTCATGTCTTTGATTTGACGTTCGTCCGACTAAAAAGTGCTTTTTGTTAAACTTTGTACGAACGATCCAAACTAAGATTTGAGACAAAAGGTTTGAAGCGCAGAGACATGCAGCATCTGTTGTGTATTTATATGAATGTGCACAGGAGAGGAGTCCATGCAGCAGCCCCGTCCCCTCCTCAGCTGAAAACAGCTTCAGGGGTCAAAGGTCGTCCCTATCGCCTCGCTTTCCTCTGGTGAGTCCACAAACACAAACAACACAAAATGCTTTACAACCTGTGTGTTCGGCCAAAGCATTAAAGTCTTTAACGTTTGTAAAAATTAGCAGTTTGATGGATAACTAGTGACAGCACTAGTTACCTTTTCAGAGCTTGTTGCCACACAGGTTAACCACTTCTCATCCAGCAAATAATGTGGATGAAACGAGTGAGAGCGCTGTGTGTTTGATTATTCTGCAGAGGGATTTCAGTGAGCTGGATGGAGCCTTGAGGCAGAGGAGGCAGGAGGTGGAGGAGAGCAGCAGCTCCGACTCCCAGGCTCCAGACTACGATAAGATAGCTGGTATCATCGTCCAAACAACACACAGAAACATTAATGTCACAAGGGAAAAAAGAAGGGGGCCAAGTATAGATCCCTGAGGTCTATACTTGTCTATACTTCTGTGTGTTGTCAGACAACACACAGAAACATTAATGTCACAAGGGAAAAAAGAAGGGGGCCACATATAGATCCCTGAGGTCTATACTTGTCTATACTTCTGTGTGTTGTCAGACAACACAGAAACATTAATGTCACAAGGGAAAAAAGAAGGGGGCCACATATAGATCCCTGAGGTCTATACTTGTTTATACTTCTGTGTGTTGTCAAACAACACACAGAAACATTAATGTCACAAGGGAAAAAAGAAGGGGGCCAAGTATGGATCCCTGAGATCTATACAGTACTTGTTTATACTTCTGTGTGTTGTCAAACAACACATAGAAACATTAATGTCACAAGGGAAGAAAGAAGGGGGCCAAGTATGGATCCCTGAGATCTCACAGAAGTGTTAATGTCACTAAACTATTACAACTGTTCCCATTTGACAGCAGGCAACAGAAACAGATGGGAAGCTTCTTAAACTCCACTTAAAAACTCAAGTTTTGTTGCTTTAACACAGGAATGCCCGTTCCTCCTTTCTTGGAGGCTCTGAATCAAAACAGCTCGTCGCCTCCGGACCAGCACAGCATGAAGAAGCAGCAGAACACAGACAGCAAATCGCACAGCATCCATCACCCAGGTACACATCCCTTTTCAAACAAGGAGGAGAACTCAATGATTTTCAATGTCAAACCACTTGGTTCTTGGATAAAATGTTCAAATGTTGTCTGGTTTATTGTCCAGGTTATGAGGCAAACATTCGTTCACTAAAAAGTGATACAAATCCCAGGTTTTTTTCATGTTGGATTTCAATTCTGCCCTAGAAAAAAAAAACTGTGTTATAGGTCACTGTACTAGTAACGTGAGGTGTTTAAGCCAAACAAAAACATGCTTGTTGTAAATCCTTAAAGTCAGTTTTACCCAGAACCCTAACCAAGTTGTTCAACCATAAAGCTGACCCGCCCAACCGTTACCTCAGAGCTGAAACTGTGAAAAACATCCAGCCAATCAAACACTGGAACAGCTGTGCCCTCCTTTTTTAATTTGGCTTTAAATCCAAGAATGTCTCTTTAAAAGTGGGCGTGGCCAACTTGATGAAGAGACCAGAGGGATTAATGTGATTGAATCATGAAGACTTGTGAGAGAAGTTGATTAGCTTTGTATTAAGATGATTTTTTTTTTATCATCACCTGGTGGGGACCAAGGTTTTTGTTGTTTAAGATGTTTCTGTAGGAGTTTCAGAGACTGACAGCGTCTTTAAGAATATTTTCTGTTCAGTCAGTTTCATGCAAAAATCTTGATGTTATTTTTGATCAGGACATGCATTTTAAAAACGTTACTAAAACCACCTTCTTCAACCTGCGTAATATCGTTAAAATTAGAAACATCTATGCAGAAAAGCTGGTTCATGCATTTGTCACGTCTAGACTGGACTATTGCAATGGTTTGTTATCTGGGTGTTTAAAAACTTCTTTAAAACGTCTTCAGTTGATCCAAAATGCTGCTGCCAGAGTCTGAACTGGAGTTAGTGGGAGAGTTCAGATCTCTCCAGTTTTAACTTCTCTCCACTGGCTCCCTGTCAAATCCAGAATTGAATTCAAAATCTTACTTCTAACCTACAAAGCGCTCAACAACCTAGCTCCATCTTATATTACAGATCTTATTGTTCCATATTCTCCCAATTTTCGCTCTCAGACTGCAGGCTTACTCGTGGTTTCTATAGTTTCCAACAACAGAATGGGAGGCAGAGCTGTCCTCTCTTGTGGAACCAACTTCCACCTTCTGTCCATGAGGCTGACACATGGTCCAGTTTTAAGACTTTCCTTTTTGATAAATCTCATAGTTAGGGTTGGCTTGAGTTTCCTGAGCTATGCTGCTTAGACTGCTGGAGGACAAACCATATTTCTTCACTGCATTACTGTCTTTACTTACTCTGCTCAACCTGTTTTGTATTTGTAATTATTCTTTCTATCCTTGACATGTGTTTTTGTCTTTCAGGTACACCTGGACCTACATCTGGACCTGCCATTCTGTGCTTGTTTGCCTCTCCTTCCTGTTCTCTCAGACGGCCACTCGTCCTGAGCCTGGTTCTGCTGGAGGTTTCTTCCTTTTAAAAGGGAGTCTTTCCTTTCCACTGTTGCCATTGTGCTTGCTCAGGATGGAAGACTGTGACGAAGTGAAGATTCAACATGTCTGCGGTCTTCCTTAGCTAGAGAACTTTACTAATAGGCTTTTCCATGTATGTGAATGCTCCTGTAAAGTGCCCTGAAACAACTTGTGATATGGCGCTATGTAAATAAACTGACTTGAATTAAATATACAAAAAAGAAGTCATGAATTAATTCAGCTAATTTGATTACAGTAAGTTTAGTTCTAACATTCACACAAAAACAAAAACATACAGGGGTTAAAATCATAAATGAGACATTTGTTTACAGGTTATCAGGAAGGTGCATCTTTCATGACTAGGAAATGTAAGTGATGCAACAAACAACAAGCCAATGCAGACATGTTCCTGTTTTTACTATACAGTGCATCTCTTTACAATGTAGCTGTTTTTGTTTCATTTTTTAAATATATATTTTCTTCCATTTATTTTTCTCAATTTATATGCTTTCTTTTATGAACGTCTACTGTTGTCATCATTCTTTGTTAAAAACAGGCCTGAATTGTAAATGAGTCCTCGAGGCTCAATGACACTAACTGTACAAATAAAGGCTGAATGAATCATGTGCAGCAATGATAACAAAAAATATTTCTACTTATGAAAAGTGTTTACGAACAAACAGCTGCTCTCGGTTTGTTGAACTACGTGCAACTCGTTGAATTCGAAGCGTAGTCGTTAAGATCCGCCTTTCCTTATGCGCGCTCCCGAAACAGCGGAACACAAATTCTTTTGGGGGCACTAACCTCGGCGCAACACGTGTTACACGTGCACTTGTTCTGAATAACGGAACCTAACGGGCTCCAGGCTACAAGAACACTGACACATAAATCTCTTAAAATTGGCTCTAGAGGGCACCCATACATACATGGAGTGTGGAATGTGACACAATTAAATAAATGAATACATCATTAAATAAATAAATGTTTTTTTTTAAGAATAAGTATACAATGAAATAAATAAATGTACAATAAATGCCCCATTAGTAGAGTCCCACTGAAATGTGCCAGTCCGTTTTATTATATTTTTATATTCGCTGAGCTAAAATGGCTCGTGCGGAAATTGTATATCCTGCACTTGCTTTCTGAACGTTTGACTAGTGACAGGCGTCAGCCCCAACGACACGGGGCTAAGGTGAAAACAGCGATTGTCTAGGGGTAAAATGACTACTGGTTTGGAAATTTCAAGATGAAAACGTTTAAAAAGATCGTAAAAATACGTCGGCGTTTAATTTTTTTGTTTGAACCTTTTGGAGAGCTATCAACAACATGTTCCCGCCCCCTGACTAATTCACAAACGGCGCACGCTGAACCTCAAACCGAGCGCACCCCGACTGGACGGAACCAAACCCAGCCTGTCGGACGCTGAGGGGACAAGGACAACAAACGCAGCTACACCGAATAAACACATTAAAAAAACAACAACAACAACCAAATTACGGTAAGTAATGCGAGAAAATTCAGTCGAATTAAGCGACGATGTTTTCATGTTAATTGCTGTACGTTGTGTAACGGAGAGGATAAAGCGAGGCTCTCGTTTGTTTTATTTTGATAAAGCTAACGGTTGAACAGAATGACGTATTGATGCAGCGATCTGTGATAATATCGATAATAATGGCACAGTTATGCTTATTTAAATCATTCTTTTTGGATTATTCGAAGCATGACGTATTAATAATGAGGGTACTCTCGTTCAGAAAAGGTCAAATTGTTTTTCATTAGACCAAATGACTGCTTTAATATACAATTATCTAATGTGGCTTTTTGAACCATAAACATAAGATACACTCTTTGTCATATTAGTATCTTAATTACACTTTTATTTTTGAGATTCCTAATTGTTTTTCTGGTACTTTTCCCCCCTTAAGGTCATGATGGGGAGGTTTTATGAGGTGGGGCTTTTGTCGCTTCTTATTTTTTCTCTCCTGAACACTGAATCGACATTGGCTAAAAAAGGTAGCAGCAGTAGTGGCAAGAAAACCTCGTCAACAAAGTGGGGTGGGACAAAGACGTCCAGCAGTCAGCCAGGAAACTACCCTCGACAGCCACAGAATCCCAATCGCAACCCAAACCCGTACCCTCCTGGAGGAAGTTACCCAGGAACTGGCAACACTAATCCGGGTGGATATCCCAGGCAAAATCCAAGTAATCCAGGGGCTGGAGGCTATCCACACCAGAATCCTGGAGGCTATCCACCCCAGAATCCTGGAGGCTATCCACCCCAGAATCCTGGAGGCTATCCACACCAGAATCCTGGAGGCTATCCACACCAGAATCCTGGAGGCTATCCACCCCAGAATCCTGGAGGCTACCCTGCAGGAGGATATCCTGCAGGAGGATATCCTGCAGGTGGATATCCTGCAGGTGGAGGATATCCTCAACAAAACCCTGGGAGAGGTAATTATCCTAATCAATACCCTCCAGCTGGAGGCTACCCAGCAGGGGGGAACAACCCCAACCAATATCCAGGCAGAGGAGGGTATCCTAACCAGTACCCCGCTGGAGGAAGTTATCCAAACACTGGAAGAAATTATCCCAATCAGTATCCAGCGGGCGGAGGCTTTCCAGCAGCAGGTGGCTATCCTAACCAATACCCAGGCAGAGGAGGTGGTTCTCCTTACCAGTACCCAGGAGGAGGCGGTTACCCAATCAGGACTGGAAGTACAGGACAGGGTTGGGGAGCGCCTGGTGCAGGAGGTTACCCCTACGGTGGAGGAGTTGGCGGCTACCCTAACTGGAACCCGAATAATAAGATCCTCAGCCCCAGGTTTGGTGGAGGAGGTTATGGATACGGCGGCTATGGTAGCATGGGCGGGTCCCCTTTCTCTCGTTCTGTGCAGAGCATGGGGTATCAGCCCAAGTCGACAGGGTTTGCTAAAAAAGCCATGCTGGCAGCGGGTGTTGGAGCTGTGGCTGGAATGGCCGTTGGGTACGGGCTGGGGCGCTTCCCTCGCCCACATTTCAGCTTCAACAGCCCACAAGAAGAATACTACTACAACAACTACATGTACAATCGCTACGGCACCAAGTCAACGGATCAGAAAGATTACGGGCGGGATTACGTCTACAAGCCGCCTCCACGCGCCGAGTCCTACGAGGACTTCATGAAGCGCTGCATGAATAGGACTGACCTAAAAGAGCAGGGCAGCAGCTCCTCCACCGCTAAAGCTGGCGCCGATGAGGAGGATAATGACACGGTCAGCATCGAGGAAATTGGGTACCCAGCCCTAATTGACCAAGTGAAGTCGCGACGCTGCGTGGAGATGTACATGGCCTACTCTGAGCAATTCATGCAGGAAAAAAAGTTTGAGCCACACGTTCAGCAGTCGCCCAATAGCAGTCCTACGAGCTTCGGTGTGGTTCATCTTTTCACTTCCTGCCTTGTGCTTCTGTCCAGCATGCTCCTCCTGCAGTGAGGAAGAAGAGAGGCACACATTTTACTTACATCCTAAATGGATTTCCCCTGCCTCCCGTTATATCTGCATGTTCGGTAAAAGCTTATGTATCTTCACAGCGAACTGTGTACTTTGACATAATAAAACCAGGTTATGTTGCTGCAGAGTACCGGCAAATGGTAACAGGATTGTTAACGTGTTTACTATCCAAAGAAGTTGGATTTGAAGGGCAGCGTTCCACTAAAATGCTATATAGAGTTCTGTTTGTGTAGCACTAAATGCTCTTTATTATTATTTTGCTCATAATTAAACTAAATTCAGTTTGAAGCACTCAATTCATAGAGAGTCGTTTCAGTGTAACGCCACCTGGAACACAATATTAGATCATACAAGATTTTCACTTGAAATCAGTTAAAAAAAAAAGGAAAATGTTAAATGCTCTGCTTGGTTCGCCTTCATCTTGTTGAATTTTTTATAATGTAGGTGGAACCGTTGGAGGGCAGCGATTGGGTGATTCCGTCTTATTATAGTTGCAGTGTTTTTCTTGCTTTGGCTGCCAACACTGAAGATGATTTAATCGCCCAACATTTAATCTGTAATGTTTTAAAGATAAACGATGAGCTTTCAGGATGCCACAGCTGCAGGAAAATGACGCGATGCAGATTTTTGGTCTCGACCACCTTTCTGAACAACCCAGCTTCAACGCCGCGTGACCTTTCTTCTTTTATATGCAGCTACTCCTGGAGGCAACAGATTTCCCATCTCTTCTAAAAGGTATCTGCTGACAGGAAGAAACAGAGCTGCTTTGATAAGTCTACTGCGCTTTGTAAATCGCTGCAAGACAAGAACATGTAAAAAAAGAGGAGACTTTTCTTCATTAAAACTGATTAAAAAAAAAAAAAGCAAAAACATTTTTTTTTACAACTCATGAAATGATCGTTTTAACATTCTTTTGCTCCAAACTTTGGACCGTTGAGGAAACAGAAGAGATGATTTCATTTATTCAGACCAACAGAATAAGCGTGCAGGTTTTCTCCGTGTAAAATGTAGCGTTTACATTTGTGACACGATTCACTCAAACCGCTTTCCCTGAACTCCTGCATGTGAAAACCTCTGATGGAGAAAGAGGCATCACTTATTTTTGTTGCCTTTTTCTTTTTCCTTTCAGCTGTAAAATAATATTTAATGATGTTTAAGAAGAAGTGCAATCAAATAAGTTTATTGTAGTTTTATTATATTTGCCACTTTTTTAGTTATTGTGTTCGTCTTTAGCTGGAAAGCAGACTAATAACTCTGATTTATTAATGCAGGAGAGGCAGATTTGATATTTTTCATGTTATTTTTGCGTCCTTTATGAAAATATTTCTGTCTTGAGTTTGACAAAGTATATTTTGATCACTTGTATCTTCCTGCAGCACAGTGAGATAGTCAAAGGTCAGGTTTTGTTGACTTTGTAAATACTTCTTTGTTTTTACTCTTTAACTTATCTTATGGTGTGTGCGCACATTAACATCCTTTAAGCTTTTTCTATCCCCGTAAATGCAGGTTTTTCCATCAGTTCAACCACTGATTTGATTATTTCTGGCTGTTTAAAGCTCTGTAGACTAGAATATCTGTGAAGTGCACTTATTTCCCTGCAGAACTGGATATTCTGTAACTGTTAATAAGTGTAGATGTCTGGGTGATGTTTGCTTTTGTTTTTCCTTCAGACTTATGTTTGTGCTCTCTTCATACATCTCAGCTAACATGGTTTGTTATGGATGCTTATGTGTTTAATAAAACAAATTTCAAAATAACCGGTCCAATTCATTCATCCAGTATCAAGTTTTACACATTTTAAATTGTTCTAATAAATCTAGCTTAGTAGATTTTATGTATGATTTGCTTGTTTAGCAGCTATACACTGTATTTTTTGTAAGACAATCCAAAATATAGAGTTTTTTGTTCCTAATTAAATGATTTAATTGATATTCACATGCATTTAATGTTACAGTATTGGGCATTAACAATGTTCTCAGCTTCATTTCAATGCTATTGTTTCCACAGTCTCTTCAGTTATTGTGAAGCAATACGTTTAATTCATCAATTGATAAAATGACCTGTTACATATTTCCCATGTGTTTGGTGATTTGCGTTCAAGAGGAGGCTAAAAATCATATAAAACATGTCTCCAGTTTAAAAAAGAAACTAGTCCAGATGAAACAATTTAACCTTTTTTGTATCTCCAGTCATCTTTCTAGTATTGAATAGTTTAGAACAGGGGTCTGCAACCTGCGGCTCTGGAGCCACATGTGGCTCTTTGATCCCACTGCAGCGGCTCTTTCAGGCTTTGACAAAACTACAATAAAACTAAATTTTATTTAAATTCTTGCCAACAATGAAAATGGCTAGTTTTAGCAGATTTCCTGTCATTTTCAAATATGTGAATAATGGTACAAATACAAGGCATAAAAGATGTGGACTACATCACGCTAGGAGTTTGTTGACTTCCAGTCTCACAGCGTGATCTTTCTCTCAAAACCACCAGGATGTTTTGGAATATCTCTTAAGACAAGCTGCGCTAAGAATGAACCAGAAAAAGCAAAGTCAAAGTAAGCTAAATGTTTATTTTTACTTTAAACATGTAACTGGATATCCAACAAACTGGCCTAATTTTATATTGTCTTTAACTTTATGCTTTAAATAGAAAACTTAATTCTTCAACAATTGAGAGAACTGCTGCAGAGTTCAGCATTTAAATTTTTTATAAAATTGTTAAAAATTGTATATTTTTTTCTTTATTTACATGAAACTGATCTTTTCTTTCATATTAAAATGTAAAAATATCAATAAATGTTGGGCTTTAAAAAAAAATATTTTATATCACAACCACTGGATGGATAAACCATCTCCAACAAACTTGTAGTGGCCCATGAGCCACCAGTTGACAGTACAGTTGCAGCAGGTTTTGCGGCTCCGGACACATCCCAATTATTAGCAAAATGGCCCTTTTTTATCACAGACGTTGCCGACCCCTGGTTCAGAAACATTGTCACACTGTGTAATGTAATGCACACTAGGAAGGAATGGTTGTTGACAACTTTAATGTCACTTTCAAACATCACAGGTCACATCATTTGTTGATGATCCAGGTCAGAAAAGGCACCACGTGTCCGAGCGTGGGAAAGATGTTTCTGTTAGCCGGGGCGGCTCCTCTAACAAATGCCTTCCACACAGACTGGTTGTGGTGTCTAAGGTTTTCCTGGTAATAAGGTTGTTGTTGCTCAGAGGCGACTGGTTTGTAATGGTTCCCAGTTCCGTGCTTTGGCTTTCCGAGGAACCCGAGGCCGGTGCCGCCCAACATGCCGGCCGCTGCTGCTCCTGCCCACTTCAGGCCCTGCTTGGAGAGGCCTCGACCTTGCGAGGGGGATGCTTTGTCACTGTCGCTTTTCCCACGACCCTTGAAGCTGGCCCCTCGCTTCCCGTGTGCAGCCGGGCACAGAGCTGCCACGAGCAGCAGCAGAACCCAGAACGAGAGAAGTCTCAGCCGGGCAGCCATCACCAGAGAGCTGCAAACATCACAAAATGAACCGAGCTCAAACTTTTCACTCCTGTTGCTAAAAGAAGATTATAGCAATGACGTTTTTTTTTTTTTTTTTAAACTGGGAGACTGAATGAAGTGTGCTGGCACAGGTTCAAACTTCTGATTTATTGTTCCTGCACAAAGTCACGCAAACAAAACAGGCATCCAGAAACATCCGTTAACACCAGGACCAGCTGCGATGCAGATTCCACCTTTTCAACAAGCCTTTTTTTAAACAGCAATAGAAACATTTAATAGATTTTCACACATTTAGTGCAGGAAACCTTACATTGTTGCAATTGACGTGAATAGACTGTTAAAAGGGCAATAATTCAACTATTGCTTTTATTTTTAATAATTAAAAACATATGAAAAGGTTTGTCATATCGCTACCAACTTTGAAACAATTTTTTTATTCAGACTGAAAAAATAGTTACAATTTGGAGATAAACAAAACATTTGAGGACTTTTTGTTTTGTTTTGTTTGTGAAATACTGTATTAACTTACATTTATCAATTTTCCTTAAACAACATCAGTATTTAAGTGTACACTATGTGACATGTATCAAACGTGTTGATCCGGTAGCTGCAGGTGAAAAATAAAATAAAAAGAGTTCAAAACTCACCTTTCTGACTGATCCCACAGGCGAGTTATGACTCTGAGCAGCAGCTGTTTGTCGAGCTTCTCACTTACAGGGCAGCAGAGCCGCATGCTGGTTTTTATCATCAGTTCTATACCTTCATCCAGCATCCATTGTCTCCACCCCACAAACAAACTCCTGCTCTCTGCTGTTGGTTCTAGATGTTCAGAACAGCGCCAGTGTTTCTGCTGATGCAGATGTTTTCTCCCCTTATGGAGCAAATTAAAAACCCGTTTAACAGATTACTATCTAACTTCTTTATATATAGTAATTTAGCACAACTCTGTAGGGAATTGTATTTAGAAATAAAAAAAAATGCATTCTTTGAGGACTTCACAGCTGTTTTAAACTAAAATCATCTTATATTGAAAAATGACAGAGTCGTAGCCATTTAGAACATTATCTCATGCATTCTGTGACTTTACCTGATCTGTTATCAGTAGGGATGTGCATGGATGACTCTCAGCTACTACCACACCAAAGGTTAGTCCAGTATCAGTAAAATTCACCGAGATGTACTTTTGGTGGATTAGCTATGGCAACTTAAATTGAGCTGATGCCAAAAGGTCATTATAAATCCAATTTTCATTAAATTCTGTTTTGAGGTTGATGATCTAATCTGCTGACAGACTGTTCAATATGTCATGCTCTGAGTATGAGCTGAGTATGACTCTCAGCTACTACCACACCAAATTATAGCTGAACAGATGGACACAAACAGGAAACATTGCTGGTGACCGGTGACACAAAGGAGCTTTATTACTTCCATCTAGGAGTTGATGTTATGTTTTTCAACATGTTAGCATAAGTTATAGACAGATGTTGATTATTATGTGATGTCAATCCAGGTCAGAATTTGTTTTGTTTTGTAATCTTAAACAGTTATTGGTCTGAAAATGATCAAGAATAAAAAAGAGTTACTAAACCAACAACAACAAAAAAAACTGAGTAAAATACTTTTTGAAAACATTTTCTATGAAATATAATAAAAAAGTGATGCAAAGGAAAAAGACTTGTGGGCAACAGATGATACAGTCCAGACAGATTAAAACGAGACACAACGTCTCTTGTGAATAATCTGTTTTGTGTTTCAGGGTTCAGACGAGGCCCTCGAGGGTAGAATAAGAACAACTAGAGCTTTATGGAGCTGAACTCAAACATTAGTGAATCATACTTGTAAACAGCTGCATGAATCACGTTTCTTTCTCTTTTCGTCTTCAGTAATACGCAGAAACAAGTTACAGAAATCTGATGTGAAATTTAATAACATGTTGTTTATCATCCTAGTGGAAATTGATACTGCAAATAAAATGACATTAGTGTGGGAAGGATAAAACATTTGTCATTGTAAATACAGAGACTTGTTTAAAATTCAAAATGCATTCAAAGTGATTTGCATCTCATGCTTTTTAATTTCTTGAAATGCTCATGTTTAGCAGTGTATATAGTAATCACGTGTCACATTTATTTTACGTGCAGAAACAAATATTGAATGTTTCATGCCCCCCCCCCCCCCACCTCCACCCACCACACCCCCAAAAAAGATAAAAATAATTGCTTTGAAATGTCATTTGGATTATAGAACATGTGCATCTAAAAAAATCTGAATATTTTGAAAAAGTTTTTTTTGTTAATCATTTCAGAAAGTGAAACCTATAATAGGTTTATCGGAGTGGCATATTTCAAGCTTTTATTTCTTGTAGTTTTGATCTTTATGGCTTACAAATAATAATAATAATAATAATAATAATAATAATAATAATAATAATAATAATAATAAATTTAAAAAAATCAGTGTCTTGGAAAATTAGAATATTCCAGCTTTTGGTACTTTTGCCAGTGTGAGCCAAGTCCTGCTGGACAATGAACACAGCATCTTCTTAAAGCTCGTCATCAGAAGGAAGCGTGGTCTCTATGTCCTGGTGGATGCTGCATTGACTGAGGACTTCAGAACACACAGTGGACCAACACCAGCAGGGGACATGGACCCAAACCATCACTGACTGTGGAAACTTCACTCTGGACTTCAAGCAACATGGATTCTGTTCATCTCTTCCTCCAGTCTCTGGGACCTTGATTTATAAAATACATGAGAATTTAATCTGAAAAGAGGACACTGGATCAAGGAGAAACAGTCCAGTTATTTTTTGTCCTCAGCAGGTAAGACACTTCTGCTGTTTTTGGACTTGAAGATTGAGATGTTTGTAGCTCATAGAGTTAATGAGCTGATCAGGATGTGACACCATGAATTTACAATTGAACCTCTTCACAATATAAAAAAAAATTCTGAGACATTTAAATTTTAGTTTTTATCTGTAAGTCATAATCATCAAACTTATAAGAAATAAAAACACTAAATATTTCACTCTGTGTTTAATGTTTAAAATAAAATGATTTTCACTTTCTGAAAATGACAGATTTTTTTTTTTTTTTTTTTAACTTTTTCACAAAATTCAAATATTTTAAGATGCACCTGTAGATGCTGCACAATTCTACAAGATTCCAGTTTGGATGGAAACATATCTGTGTGCACTTCTTTATAGAAACATTTTTCTCTTGTGGCCGTTTAGGCCCCTGCAGATGACAGTTGGCTGTTTCTGATCCAAAAGTCTTTACAAAAACTAGATGACGTTCTCAAAGAGCTGCATGGACGCCATTATATTTTCATCCTGTTGAATGAATATAAAAATATCATTTGATTACTCAGCTACTGTTTTGTAAACTTTATCATTTTAATGAGGAATTTACCTTTTGGCAGGTTTCAATGAATTCGTCTATCGTCACAACCCCATCCCTGTTTCGATCCATTTTCTAAAGATTAAAGGAGAAATATTCACACTTATTATATTTGGAATTTAAAAAATACACAAAAAAGTTTATGAATTAATCTGATTAGAACCCAGGAGGACATTTTCTTGTATTGAAAGCGATTGAGCAGCAGCAAGGCAGTAATAGCACCCCCTGGTGGATTCTAGTGAAAATGCACGTTTAACTCCACTTAAGGGAAAACACAGACATAAATACAGTATTTAATGTCTATGAGGGAACACTGGACACTATGACACAACCCGGAAGTTGAAGCCAGAGCAGAACCAAAGTCCCCAACTGGATGGTCCCAATACAAAGTTTAAGAACCACCTCCTCCACAATTGTCTTTATTAAATTAAACAGATACACCTTAGACAAATATTTCCAGATGTTGTTGCTGGATGTTCACGTATTCATTTTTCTAACACATTTAGCTGTAATTAGCTACTTCAAGCTTAAAAACAACCTTCTGTAACACAATGATCCCATAAACCGGGTCCTGCAGGCTTCAGTTCCCAACAGAGAAAATGCAAGAACATTTTGTCTAGTGTTACAATACTTGATATGATGATGGTCCAAATAGTTAAAACAATTTAAATGAATAAAACTTTTTCATTAGAGTTAGATTTTATTGATATTTTGATATGAATGAGTTTTATACATTTGGTCGTCCAAACCAGAACAGTTTTTTTTTTTTTTTTTTGGTTCATTGCTTTGTTCTTTTGTGTTCCTCTGTTCCATCATCCACTTCTCTCATCAGCCCCTGTCCTTTAAGTTTCCCAACTTCACCTCACTCACCAGTTGAGCATCACTGGTCCCCCTCTGCCTACTCAAGTCTACATGTGTTTCTCTGCATCTGATCCTCACACAGACTGTCGTTGAATCAGTAAAATATACAGATGTAAGGATTAAAAATGCACAGAGCTAATGTTTTTACCTGGAAGAATTTCTCCACATGCTCAAAGGGAGAATCATCCCGTACGCTGGGTAACGTGTACCTGCCCATCATGTCATAAATCGATGTCATTATTGCCAACATTTCCTGCAGGAAACAGGAAACAGTGTATCCATGTAAAGACACCACTTCTAATTTCAGAGTTTTCCTAAATGACTGTACCTCCTTTGTGATGTAACCGTCCTTGTTAATGTCATACAGGTTAAAAGCCCAGCGAAGCTTCTCTGTGACAGAACCCCTGAGCAAAACCGACAGTCCTAACACAAAGTCCTGTAGGCGCAGTGTAAAGGGTAACCGTTAACTTTCTTTAAATATTAAAATTATGCATAACGGTCAGTGTACTGGTGTACTCACTTCAAATCGGATCGAACCGTTTCTGTCCATGTCAAAAGCGTTGAACAAGAAATGTGCATATGTAGTCGCATCTGGAAACAAACGTCGAGTAAAGGATTGAAATTTAACAGCACACAATGTTTGACTTTTTGGTTTTGCAGAACCACTTTTCTGTTGTTGCAGTCTGGCACATACATAAACCATTTACCGTATTTTTCGGACAATAAGGCGCACCAGATTATAAGGCGCAATATCAACAAATGGGTCTGATTTCAAACATAAGACGCACCAGATTATAAGCAAAACAAAATGGTCAGCTAAGTCAAACTTTATTCAACTCATTCACAATAACCACATAAAATCAGTTTGAGGTCAGTAAGCACAACCAGAATTAA
>JARVLU010000528.1:18825344-18836234 GCA_031762415.1 Simpsonichthys santanae | reverse complement strand
ATCTATCTATCTATCTATCTATCTATCTATCTATCTATCTATCTATCTATCTATCTATCTATCTATCTATCTAATTATTATTTGTATGGATCTAGTAGAGTTCTGTATGAATGGTAAATGATTGTAGTGTAAAAAGCTTTGAGTGTCGTGATAAGAGGTGTTATATACAGGTAAGTACAGTCCATTTACCTTTTTATTGGAGAGCTGTGAGAGTTTTTAATGTTGGATGTTCAAAGTTTGTCCACAGATCAAAATGCCGTTATAAACAACCAAACAAGTTTTCATGTCTGCACGTTTCATGTTGAATAATTTGCACGGTTTGTGTTTTGACCACAGTGTGGCACTGATGGATAAGACACAAAATTATACAGAACTGAAGATAACAAAAGGAAAAGTGTATCCAAGAATAAAGGCTTTCTAAAAAAAAAACAAAAAAAAAAAAAAACAACAACAAACTATTCATTCTCACCATCAGATGACGGAAGCAGTAAATCACTCAGCAGCACCTGCATTTTTATTATTGTGCACAACTCGTGCTGTTTGACAGAGTGTGAAAGAAGATCCTGAGACTCCCTCCTCCTCTGCTGATGTGGATCTGCTGCAGCTCAGATGGGACTTTAATACAGAGAGGAGCACTTGATGCCATGGAGATCCCTCTTCACTGGATGGTCTTCCACATCAGAGCCTTTTGAAAGAGAGCTCAAGAGGACAACTCCATTTGGAAAAGATTTATATTCACCCTCACTTTGACTGTCCTAAGCTCAGGGAGATGGTCTGGTTCTGGTGCAGACAGACCCAGCTCTGTGTAGAACTGGGCATAATGGTGGGGATCCTCGTGGTTGGTGCACAGGTTTATGAAATGAAGGAACCAGGGTCGTCCTGCTATGGAGGATTTGATCTCTTCTTTGTTCTGGACAAGTGAGTGCTGCTCTTTTATTTTACCTCAGGAGGGACGTTTGCACTTTGGTGCACAATTTGTCTGAGTGTGGTTCAATGCCACAGGTGTAAACATCTCGACATGTTGTCCTCCGAAGACTTTAATGGACTAAACATTTATAATTCTAAACTATAAATTATCTGTGAGATGAGAAAACTGTGCAGTGTGCAAACATTACTCAACTTAAAGAGACATAAAAACATTTATTTCAAACTATGTCAACTGTCTTTGAGCAGCTGATGTCTGAATAATTGAGTGATATGCAAAACTATCTAAATAAATCCATGACAACAGTTATTTTACTCTTCTGTGTTCACAATCACTTTATTAATTTGAGCTGCAGAATAAACCAACAAGTTGTGAAAAGTGTACAATGTTTGCAGGAATCTAAATTAGATCTGTTTCTATTTATGTCAAAATCCCAACCTAATAAAACAAGTTCACATCAATGTTTTAACAATTGAATGGGCTAGCATATTGCCAACCACTTTTTGGGAGCAAATGAGCTTTATATTTATTTATTTATTTACCTTTAAAATGATTTTGATTCAATTTTAAGCAACATCTTGCCCAATATGTTAAGGCTCGGATTGTGTTGCAAATGACTTTCAGCTTCTACCGCTCCAACTTTAGGCCCTTTATCAGTAAAATTCACTGAGATTTAGCCATTTCTGTGTTACCATTTAAACTGGTTTGACGCCAGAGTAAATCAGTTGTAGATGTGCATTAATCATTACTTTCCATTAAAGTCAGTTCAGTGATTTGTTAGGTATTTTGTTAGCAGCACTGATTAATGCATCTACACACAAACACACAAGCAAAAACTCTATTTTGTCACATTCAGTGGAAGGCGACAATTACTTCTAATTGTTAAATTTCCTAATGCACGTTAGTATAATCTAAGCCACGAAACCAACGTTGTGCAATTTTCCTCATCAAACCAAATAATTTTGTAAATCCTTTGAAAATACAGCTGTAAGTTTTAAATTACATGACATTAACATGAAGCTCTGTTATGTGTCACATGCTCAGATGCTGGTTCTGCCCTCACTTCTTCATCTGTAGTGTGTTTATACATGATCTGAAATGATAAAACGCTCTGCAGGGACATCTGCTGTCAAACTGCGGTCGTAATTCTTTGACAGGAGCAGCCTCAAATCTGCTCTTTAGACAGCAGAACCCTTTCTCCATGAGAGCCAGATGTTCCAAAGATCCTGGCTTTTTGGCTCATCTCGCCTCTCAGACTCACATTGCTGGATAAATGAAAGCAGGAGGACAAGTCCAGAGTGGGAGGAGGCTGTTTAACCCCAAATTTCCACCTAATTACTGACGTGCACTTGAAATGTTTGTGTTCTTCTGCTGATTTGTTTGTCAAAGCTGCAAACGCCAACATCTGGACCTGAAGGAAGCCACAACAGAACCGTGACGCAAACGCACGCATGGGCTATTTTTAAGTCTCTAAATGGAAATGATTGATCACTTAGTGCAAAAATAAATAAAAAATAATTTTTGTGCATCATACAAAGCAATAATTTCTCACTTTGCTTTTCTGTCCACAAAGTTTTGTCTTTCATTTCATGACACTTTGTCACAGAAACTTAACATATTGAGGTTGGATCAATATAATATTTTAGCACAGTTTCAACATTTTGACTTGGGCTAGGTCTGGTTCATTCTAATAGTCAAATAAAAATTTCCTGACTAACAGTTTAATTACTGCCACCAAAATGTTTTTGATTGCATCGGTGTGTGCTTGTGAGCTTTTAAAGTCTTACTTTTTTTTTTTTTTTTTTGCATGACTGAACTGAACTGAACTGTTTTTATGTTTTAGGTCTGGCAGTGTGCAAGATTATTGGAATGAGATATATTACTTTGTGGATCATCTTGCTCAAAAGTTCATCAGGTGTGTTCACATACACACACACACACACACACACACACACACACAAAATAAAAAAAATAAAAAACAAACAAACAACAAGACTATTTAAAATCATAGTAAATAAAGTTTATTTTGTCTGTCTAGTCCTCAGCTGCGGATGTCTTTTATTGTGTTTTCAACGGAAGGACGGATACTCATGGCTCTAACAGAAGACAGGTGTTTGAACACAGACTACATTAACTTTGAAAAAACAAATATTCTAAGAGTTATAAATTGTTGTGATCAGTCTGTTTGTTTATTGATCAGAGATATGATCCGTGCTGGACTGGAGGAGCTGCAGATGGTGGAGCCAGGCGGAGACACCTTCATGGACAAAGGACTTCATAAAGTAATTCAATAAACTAATGGTTTGGATTAAACTATATAAACAAGGCCAAGTTAAATTTATAGCCTTTAACATTTCAAACTTTTCTCCCCAGGCCAGTGAGCAAATTTACTACGGGGCTGGACATGGTGAGCAAAACTTCTTAGAATCAACTCAGAATGTCAGAATCCAGTGCTTTTACTTTAAAATGTCTAAAAATATGTTGCTTAGATTGAAAACTACACTTTATGTTGGAGTTTATCGAATAAATTGAGACTTTTTTGCACATCTGAACCAGCGGTTTTGTTTTTCAGGTTACCGGACAGCCAGCGTCATCATCGCCCTGACAGACGGAGAACTGAGGAAGAATCAGTTCGAGCAGGCACAGCTGGAGGTGAAAGACAAGACAATAAGGAGTTTTTCTTTTCTCATTCTGACATGATTCCTTGATGATCTCATCAAGTCTTTTAACATCATTTACTACTGTTTCATTAAATTTAATGTTGTTTTGGATCAGGCCAGCAGAGCACGTCAGTTAGGGGCCACCGTGTACTGTGTGGGGGTGAAAGACTTCAATGAAACACAAGTAAGCACTCTGCTTTTTCATTCAACCGTTATTTATACAGGTTAGCCTCATTGAGCCACGGGACTCGTTTACAAGAGGGACCTGTTCCAGACAGAACATTTAAAGTAGACAACAAAACGATAAACAATGACAACAATAAACTACAGTAAAAAAAAAATGCATATAAAATAAGAGTAGTGTACAAAACAATAAATCAGGGTGCCGTAAAACAGGGTGAAATACTAAAAACAAGAACATATTTGCTTTGATTTTTTTTTTCATAATGTTTGAAACCCCTTAAAAAAGTAAAAGTAGACAACTTCAATTCCTGTTGCAAGGTGTTCCAGGTTGCAGGAGTTGAGTAGGAGAAGATTTATTTGCCAAGTTCAGTCCATATTGAGGGAACACTGCAGGTAATGATGGCCTGAGAGTGCACGTTGTAACTGCACTGACGGTGTGACATGTGGGAGGAGCTATAAGAAAGTAGCAGACCAATGAGGGATTTATAGATGAAAATGAACCAGTGTGAGAGCCTAAGTATAGACAGTGATGACCAACTGACCAAGGAGTACAGGGTACAGTGATGGGTACAAAACCAGTTATGAATCTTAGTGTGCCATGGTAGACAGCATCCAACATCTGCAAGGAGCTGGCATGGACATTCGTATAAATAATGTCACCATAGTCAATGTCCGGTAGGAAGGTAGCGGTTACAAAGTGTTTTCTGGCATTCAGAGTTAAGCAAGATCTATTTCTGAACAAAAAAAAACAACAACCCAGTTTTAATTTCAGTTTATCAAGTTTTCGATGTGTGGTTTAAAAAAAGGGATGTGGATTGACCAAAATTCCCAAGAATTTGTAAGAATCTACAAACTCAATGGGAACACCATGCATGTATGAGATATGAGGAAGAGTTGCTGGCACCGACTTTCTGTTGGAAAACAACATGCCTTTGGTTTTGTCAGTATTTAGCACCAGCTTGAGGTGGAATAAGTCTGAATAATGTCAAATGCAAACTGTAGAAGTTGGAAAACATTGGCAACGGCGTTAGCTCGTCAATAATCAACAGCGTCATCGGCATAGAGATGCTAAGATGCGTCAGGAATGTTTAGACCTGCATTAATTATATAATTTGTAAAAAGAGTGGGACCTAAAACTGAGCCTTGTGGCACACCATTGGTGACCATTACGTAGCTAGATGAAGTACCGTTATGCCGAACACATTGCCTCTGATCTGAGAGATAGTTTGAGAACTATCCAAGTCAAGAATTTAAGATAAATAATAATTCAAACATATTAAAACTTTTGACTCTTTCAGCTATCCACTATAGCCGACAGTAAGGACCACGTTTTTCCTGTAGATGATGGATTTCAAGCGCTGCAAGGGGTCATCGACTCGGTAATCTGAATGTTTCCAAAAAGAGGCTCAAATTCTGAAAAACAAACTGTAACTTCTTGACATGATTTAATATTTTTGTGTCAGATCCTGAAGAGATCATGCATTGAGATCCTGGCTGTGGAACCCGCCAGCATTTGCGAAGGAGGTAAAGAAACATGAGCATAACTGTCAAAATTTGCACGTGTTGTTAAAATGATATTATGCTGATTCAGTCTTTTTCATTTAATGTAATGCACACAAATACGTAACATGGGGCAACACTTTTATCTCTTTGTTTTAGAAACCTTCCAGGTGGTCGTCAGAGGAAATGGTTTCCTTCACTCCAGAGATGTGGAGAAAGTCCTTTGCAGCTTCCGCATCAATGATACAAGTACTTTGAGTACGTTATTTTTTTTTTTTTTCATTTTATTGCTGGTTTGTTAAGATAATAGATAATTTAACTGTAAAACAACAATAAAACAAATTTAAGATCCGCTTTGCAGAACTGTATAGGAAAAAAAACAACTTATTGTTCTTTGGTCTACCAAAATGATGGTTGAACAAATTTCTTTTAAATTTTAAATCAAAAGTTTATAAGGAACAGATCTCACAAAGCTACATAATCTGCATGAAAACAGGGGTTGGAATCAATCAAACAGCACATAATAATAAAAATGTAACACATTTTATCTGCAAAAACATTTTTACAGAACTAGTTTAAAATACAATTAAACTAAAGAAGGTGAAACACGGTATTCCACTTTATATGCGTAATATTTATAATAGGATGAAAAGCTGGATGTTGATTGGCTCTGTTGTTGTAATGAGAAGGTCCATGGCTTGAAGCTCTGCTGCAACCTTGTTTGCATATTCACCTCATGCAGGGATATTTGTACTCATTTTCAGTACAAAACATTTTCATACATGGTTAATGGGTGATTCTAAATGGTTCAAAACATCAAAGTTCATGCTCAATAATCCAGATTTAAAAAATCCAACAAAATTCAGTCAGGTCCTCTGGACGGTTTGTTTTAGTTGAATTATGTGAAGGTGCTTTTAAGATTGAGTTTGTTGTGGCTCCGCAGACTGAAGAAGTCCTTTGGATGAAAGACGAAATGTTTCAACAAAAGGAAACCGTCCAGAGGATCTGATTTAGTTTTGTTGGATTTTTTTTTTAACCTGGATTCTTGAGCATGAACTTTGATGAAGGAAATTAAAACTTTAATAACAGATAAAACAAAAGGCTGATGAGGCAACACACACAAAAGGAAAACTAAGGGAGTTTGAATTGAACATAGAAAAGCACAGAAGTGGGAAAACAGTGAGGGAATGACTGAGAGTGATGCAAGAAGAGGTGATTAATGTACAATGAGTGAGTGCAGGTGTGGTTATCGTAAGGGTAAATATGAGAAACAATGACACATGAGAAAACAAGGTAAATGTCACAAGAAATAACCAAAGAAAAATAATACACAAGGACAGTCATAACTAAACTAACAAATGAGCATTAATCTCAACCGTCTGTTATGGCGGTTTGACAGAAGAAACATGTAAGTAATTAACTTTAGATTATTTTTATGATTTTTTTTATCTATTTATTTGCCAAACCAAATTCTTCTGCTGCTAAATTAGTTTTAATTTCATGTCTGTTATGCTGCGCAACAGCAATTTAAATTTCAATCCAATGGGTGAGAAACATAAAAAACACAATTTATGTACATTATGTCACTCCTAGACATGTAGGCAATAAATGAACTACAGTATTTGTCCAGTAAGAATATTCATTCATAATAACACACAATGAGCCAAACCTGTCCTTATTTATCACATGAAGCCTAAGACGTCACGTTGCCTGTGAGGATGGTTGCCAGGTTGAATTTTATACGCCACTATGCTGTCCAAACCTTCTAAAACTAGCTAGCTACCTTTCAGCTGCTAAAATGCCCATCGCTTCTCAGAAGAGGAATGTTTGAAGATGAATGTGGATCTCATCAGGGATGAGCTGCTGTCTTCTGCACACGTTAAAGCTTCCCTCAGCCGAGACAAATAAACCACAAACTCTCACTCATTTCCTTCACTTTCCACTAAAAGAGGAAGTCGAGGAATTTAATAACAAACCACTATTTTCAGGCTGGAAACTTCTGAAGTTTTAAAACTGAAAGAGAAAGAAAAAAAAAAACACTTATTCTGGGATTTGTTTCACTAAATATATTCTCAAATTCTTTTTTCCCACAGTGAAGAGGCCTTTGGTGGTGAGGGATACTTACCTTCTGTGTCCAGCTCCTGTTCTGGAAACATTTGGAACGTAAGTAATTTCGTTCAAACCTGATTATATTTGCATACTCACTCTTATGCAACGAGTGTTCTCATCAGAGACAGAAACATTTAGAGGAAACTGAGCCTTAGCTCTCAGAAAGTTGTGAAATCACCCATATCAGGAACAAAATAATCAAATACCGATGCAAAACAGCCACTGTTTCAATGTACCTTCAATTTAAATGCTAGGAGTTATTACAAGAGGCTTATTTTCATTATCCATATCAATACAAATGCAGATGTTCAGAAATAGTAAAACAATATAATCAGTGGCATTTAGTATAGAAAAGTATTAATGTTTGATTTTTTATAAGCACATTCAAATAAATGTAGCAATAGCACTGATTTATCACAGAGCCCAATAACCTGGAGGCTAGCGATAGCATGTTAGCTCCAGAAACAAACTAACTAACCAGTTCTCACTTTAGAATACACAGTCAGCTGAAGGTTTTTTATCACAGACACAGCTAAAAGTTGAGAGGCATATCAGTCAGAAATGGCAACGTTAGATAAAGGGCTTTCAGTGGCTTAAAGCCTTCCTGCAGCAACTAGCCTGGTTGTGTCACTGAACGGTCTGTTCCGGAAGCACGATCTTTGCTGCTTTGCACCCAGAGCTGAATGTTCAGGACATCCTTGCATTCAGCTGTGGGTGGAGGAGAGGTGAGTCCAGAAAAGTTCTATCTCTTGCAATGAAGAGGAGCTAACTGCGCATGTACAACTTTTAACGAGAGCCTATTTTGTGCCCCAGGACGGAAATTCATCAACAATCAGACAACGTTGACGAACGAATCAACTTTACTCAACATTAATTATAAAATGTTTATCTTACACAACAAAAGATATATATATTTCGAAATATTTTCATTGTATTATTCCATTTTTTAATGTCTTATTCAAGGTATGGCGGGGCGGTGTCCTAGCGCCCTCTACTGCCCATTCACCACTGACCATTTGTTATTGGAGGCACATTATTTGACTTTTATAACCGTCGTATCATCTCTGCAGGTCAGCCACTCTTTTCGTCAGCTTGAATAACGGCCTCAGCTTCATATCAAGCTCTGTCACGATCACTGCCGTTGCTTGTGTGAGTACAAAGGAGACAAAAGCTTATCATCTGATGGATAAAAACAAAAATCAAGGCAATATTACGAGTATTAGCGATCTTGTATGGCAGCTGCAGAGATTGTTTTTATTTTATTCCTTGTCTTTTGCACAGATAAATCAGTTTGTCAGCTTCAACCAGTGTTTTTATGTTTCTGTTGCAGTCTGATGGGACCTTAGTGGGAATCGCGCTGCTCGTCCTGCTGCTCCTGCTCACCATGGCTCTGCTGTGGTGGTTCTGGCCTCTCTGCTGCACTGTGGTACAACACTGCAATAATCATCTAAAAGACTAATGCCTCCTGCATGAATTATGGTTTTGCACTTGAATAAAAACCAAGCGTACAATAAGACAATGACTAAAAATATAATTTTTTTTAAATTGCTTTGCAGGTTATTCATGAGCCACCTCCTCCAGTTATAGAGGATATCTCTGTAGGTTTCTCTTTTCTCTTTTAGTTACATACGTATCCTGATCAGTTTAATTTCTGTAAATAAGTTGATCCTATTGAGTTCACCACAAATAAACACATGGTTCTTATCTTCAGGATGATGAGGACGGTTTTCCTAAGAAAAGGTGGCCCACTGTAGATGCATCATACTACGGAGGCCGTGGAGTCGGGGGCATCAAGAGAATGGAGGTAACTCAGAAAGCAAGATAATTAATTTATTATAAATATCATTCAAAGGCAGAAAAAATATGATTCTACCACACAGCATAACTACCAGACACCAACAGAAGTGTGGTTTTATGGAAAAGACGTTACTATTTAAGTGTGATTTCTTTAAAAGTGGGTCATTATGTGGTTGCATGCTTTCTGAAAATAGTCTTTAAAATCTAATAATGTAAATAAATCTATGAGGACAAAAAGACTAAACCCAAAGAACCTGTTGAGCAAAATCATCCAGCCAGGAAGTTACTGACTGACAGCATGACCTCAAATCTTCCAAAATAACAAGCGCAACGTGGAGAAAGATCTAGGATTTAAAATGTATTATTCGATGAGCTTCCAGGGTGGAAGAAATAGAAGCAATGTGGAAACAGGAATTATTTTATACATATTTTTTGCTTTGGTCTAAATTCATTCCAAAATAATAAACTTGGATCAAACCAGCTTTTGGTTATGTTAAACTTTAATTATTTTAAAATATATATGTATCATTGTTAAAGTTTTTTCCCTCTTTATTATACTTCTTGCACTTTTAGTTAATTTACTTCCGGTCACGCAAGGTTTCTGTTTCTAATCAGCACACCTGCACTTCATTTGCCGTCAGTGTCTCTAGTGGCACAGCTTAGGTCTGATGTGGTCTTTGTTTCAGTTGTGCGCTTCTTTGTGGAACTATGTTTTGAAATGGGATTAAGTGGAGACATTGTTAACAGTTATTGTCTTACCTGTTCTAAATTTGACTATAGTGAGAGAAATGGTGTTTAATTCTGCCTGGATTGACACCTGGCCCCCACTCGCCACTAATTCAGACCGGGCCGGGCCATAATAATGCGATTAATGTGCGGGCCAGGTCGGTGTCAGGTTTTTTTATTGCATCAAGGATGCACGTGGCTGGCGATCCAGTTATATGACAACATGGCTTGCCATATTATCACCTAGCATGCAGCCGTTTGATCTTGCGCTGACTGGACAGTTGAAAGAGGTAAAAAGTTCAGTTAAGCTTCAGATGGACTACTGCCAGCGATCCATCAACCAAATGGACGTTCAGTCAAAGCTTAATTAAAAATGTCAATGGGGTTTTTCAGGTTCAGACCTGTAATTACTGTTAATTCGTCGGATCGGGTCGGGTGGGGTTTGGAACTGAAGACTGCTGGCTGGGGCCAGATCGGATCTGATTTTTTTGGACCCGAGTGCAACTCTAGCCTGGACTGATGAGCTAAAGGCTAGTTTGAGTGAGGTTAAGACTAAAGTACATTGCTGCCATCTTAAAACAACTCCAATTCCAAAACTTTCATAGCGGTTCATGTGAACAACATTTAATCAACTTTCAGATGATGCTCAATTTCACATTATGACAGCTCAGAGTTGCATTCGAGCTTATCCAACCCGGGCTGTATGCATTTTTTCTGAGCCCGAATTTAAACTTACTGCCTCCTCCCCAACAAGTAGATTAACACAATTTTATATTGTGCATTTTTATTTAGTTTTCTTTGTGCTGTGCGATTCGTAAAACCGCATCAAAAGCCCGAGAGCGAACCATCTCGCCCATCAAGCACATCATTTTGGCCTGACCCGGCCCAAATTTCAGGTCGGGCTGGGGGTTCAGGCCAAAAATCACAGCTCTATTACTGTCTCTTATCTGTAGCAACTCTGATGCAGCATGTGGCACTTTCAATAGGATC
>JARVLU010000528.1:18814193-18825164 GCA_031762415.1 Simpsonichthys santanae | reverse complement strand
AAAATGCTGCATAAAAAAGTCAACGTGAGGTGTGATGACGTCACTGGGGAGGCGGCCGTAAGTCCGAAATGCCGTAAACCGGGGGTGACGTAACCCAAGGACTACCTGTATATATAATATATTTAACAATATGAAAATTTTGATATTAGACATGGAGTGCTTCACTTTGATCTTTGCCTCAATCAATCAGACAAGCTCTATTTTGCTCCAATATGAGGTCAAAGAGTTATATGTAACAAAAAATACAACATTAACTGTTTATAGCCCTCACACTAACCCCCACTTTACAAGATCTAAACTATCATTTTAAGACTGCCAGTTTCTAGTTAGTTCTTTTGAACATTTGGCTTTGCAGTATCTTTATTGTCAGAATAAAGAGCTTATTCTCACATGGTCTACACCTGGACTGTGGCCTGAAGTCTACTAGTTTATCCAACTACGCTTAGAAAAAGCAGTTAATCTGACAATCATGTTTTATTGTTTTTTTTTTTAATCTGTGAAGTAAAGACACAGCAACTATAATTAACTCTGGCTTAAAGCAGAACTTCCAGGCTCGGCAAAAAGTTTCAAATCAAAGCTTTTCCATTAACTGGTTTCAGGTTCACGGATGAAATCTGTGGCTAAACGCAGCCCCTTAGCAAGTAGAAACCAAGTGATCAAAGTTTGGAACGAGATCAAATAGAAGGAACACAAAGCGGGGCAGGAATTTATTCCTTAGAGTGGAGCACGCAAGCCGACGCTGGATGAAAGCGAGTCACTTTATTGTTGTGACAAACTGAGAGTCAGAGCGAGTTAAGAGGAGGCCAGCTGGACAGGAGACTGCAAACGCTGCAGAAATACTTAGAATCAAAGAGACAAAAGGTTTTATGGGTCCGAGCCTGTGTGAGTTATCTGAAGTGGTTACACAGCAGTTCATTACTTTAGATGCAGCAGTCTGAGTAAAGTAATAACGTTTGCAGTATATTTAGGAGGATTCAATACTTGAAGAGTTAAGGGTGCCGACCATACAAATACAGTCCTGGACCACGAAGGATCATGTGTCCGTGTGTGATGATGCTGTCAAATAAACAGATTATGTTCAGACTGAATAAAATGTTCTACAGACTGTCAGTGAAGCCTGTGAACTTGTCCTGCAGCTGCCAGAAACACATAATTCCAACCGCTGCAATGGAAGGTATGCACAGCTTCATTTACGTGTCTCTTTCTGCCAAGTTGAAGCCTTTGAGGCTTTTTGTGCAGTAGCTGAAAGGGAGTGAAATTAAATAATGAACTTTCAAAGCTGCGTTGACAGTGCTGGTTTAACTCCTGGAGTTCTGACTCAACATTTGAGCATTTTTTTAGAGCATTAAAAAGTGTCCTACAGTGAAACATTCATGTTTCATTGTGTAGCTTATTTAATGGTAATGCTGAATCATAAGGTTTTGCAGATTAAAAGTACAAAAGTGAATGTATTTTGTTCCCAAACTAAAAAAAATAAAAAATAAAAAATGTGTGCATTTTAACACAATAGCCAATTAGATTTGTGTTCATCCAGATCAGGGGTCTGTAACCTGCGGCTCTGGAGCCACATGCGGCTCTTTGGTCTCTCTGCAGCGGCTCTTTCAAGCTTTGATCAAAACTGACATAAAACTGAATTTTATTGGCATTTACCACTAAAAGGGCTAGTTTTAGAAGTTTTCCTGTCATTTATTGTGAAAATATATGAAACTAGAAACATTACAAGGAGTAAAACATACCTTCATTTTGTTTTATTTCTTCAAAGTAGGATACATAATTTTTCTACAATTAATAAAATCATACAAGAATGCATAGTTTATTGTTTTAGTTTTAGAAACAGGGCAAAAACTTTATTTTTTTACAAGAATCTCATATTTTATTTTGTCTTGGAATGTAAAAATATCAATAAATGTTAAAAATCTAGATATTTTTAATTTTATAAAATCACCACTGTCCAGAAAAGCATCCCAGTTGTAGCAGGTATTGTGGCTTCGGACACGTTTAATTTAGTGAACAAAGCGGCAGAAATGGCTCTTTTGATCGTAAAGGTTGCAGACCCCTGATCTAGATGTTGTGTTATAACTGTGTTGCTTCAAAATGTCTGTTTCGGTCCAGGTCCGTTGGGGAGACAAAGGCTCAACTGAAGAAGGAGCCAAATTGGAAAAGGCCAAAAATGCACGAGTTGTGATGCCCGCCCAGGAGTATGATCCACCTCCACCTCTTTCTTACTATCACACGCACAGAACCATCCGGCCTCAGAAGTGGTACTCTCCCATTAAGGTGCTCCAGATATTCCTTTTTTTTTTAATGAACTTCTTTAGTACAGCTGTTAAATGTCTTCAACATTTCAGTTCCTCACATGGTCTACAGTCAACGTCTTGGTATTTTAAAGCTTTTATACAAAGCATGAACTTCTTTGGCTGTCATGGCGGTGTTACTGCCAACACCGTGTCCTAAAGCCCAGAGAACATGTGTCATATCTACAGATGTCGCCTATTTTATGTGCTTTAACATAAATCTGGTGCCTTTTTATAAAAAAAAGTGAGTAAATGTGTCTGCTTCAGTGCCTTTTAGGAATGATGATGATGTCTTATCAGGAAATAGTTATTGAAGTTCTGCTTCCTTAAATATTAGCCAACTGGATCTGGATGGGCTGTAACAAGAACCAGACATGAACTGAGCTAACCTCTATGAATCTGTTGAGGATCTGTTTAGTTATTTTTTTTTAAACAAAATATATTCCTTATTAGTGTCAGTTTCATATAAAAATATTTATATGAATTCAGAAAAATGTAACTACACCCAATTAAACAGAAGAGCCATTTTTCATTTACCGACAATATATTTGTTTGTCTTTTGAAGGATTTCTGGCAGATACGCACGACTGTAGCTGTTGGTTGAGTTATATTTACATGTTTGTGATGGTGTTTCTGCAGGGAAAGCTGGACGCTCTGTGCGTTCTCCTGAGAAAAGGATACGACAGAGTGTCTGTGATGCGACCTTACCCTGGAGACAAGGTGAGACGAGCATCAATAGGCTCATCAGCAACAAAACATGCAATACAACTTTGAACAAATAGTATGAGTGCATAAAAGGAAAATAGTAAAAAATATATTGATTCTATTAAAAAAAAAAGTGTAAAAAAAAAAGCTTGCTGGCAAAAGATTAAATAAAAAAAGAAATTAAAAGATTTAACTTGGTGATGTTAATTGTGGTTATTTTAAATTAATATGGAAGCCCATTTGTGGCACTGGTATGTAAAACGAAAGCCATAATTATGGGTGACCATTGTTTGTTTATGATCTAGCTATATAATTATTATGAAACAATATCACACAGTTATGATTTGGCACATCAAAAATATAACTGCTCTGGTCATAACTCAGAATGTGACGATTTAGCTCCTAAATCAAAGATAAGTTAGTGTCTCTTGAAAATGAGTTCTCATGGCTCAATGAGACTACCTGTTAGATAAAGGGTAAAAAAAAAATGACTTAGCATTATATAGTTAGGACATGGCATGACATAAATATCATCTAGCAAGGCAAACTATGACAGCATGTCATACTTATGAAGCAACATCTGATAATATTATCTCATTCTCATAAATCTAAGTTAGTATCTGAGAATAAAGAGATAAAATCTCATATTTATGATGACATTTTAAATTAGGACTTAACTATTTCTGTTTTGACGCTATATCATAATTTCAGATAACTAATCATAATAATGATATGCCAAATTAAAATAAAAAGACTATAAAGACTGTCATCATTCTGAGATATCTCAGAATGATGAAATATTGTTATAACTATGAAACGCTAAATCATAATAATTAGATTTCTCATAAATTTGAAGGTTTCTTATAACTATTAGATATACTACAAGGTGTTGTGTCACAATTATGAGATAACGGAGTTGTTTTATTGGAAACCAGGTCTATACTGTAAGTTTAAATAAATAAAAAGAAACCAAATATGACTATGATATATAATAATGATAAATGACTCATAAGAAAAAGGTTTTTAGTTAAACCTGACTTCTATACAAAAATATTTAAGGAAAATGCAAAGCATTAACAGTATAAGTAGACAAGGAGAAACTTCTGATCTGGAGAAACGCGCCTGCAGAAGTCATTAGGTGTACATGCCTGCTTTTCTCAGTTCCCATCATCTGCATGACTGAGTTGGCAAAAATGCTGTTTTCTTTTATGACATTCAATAAATGAAAATTTTGTTTTTTCCATCCAAACCTGCCAGTCGTTAGCCACAGGAAATTTAGAAAATTAGTCGTGCCCAGTTTCTTGACGTCAGGCTTTTGCTTTTCTTTACATCTTCAGTTTCATAATTACTCACATTTTCTGTGCTTCCATTGCAGGGCAGGTGCATAAACTTCACCCGGAGCCCTTCCCACCCTCCTCCTCGCTACCCCATCTACAACCATCCCTCCACGCCCGTTTACACTTTGCCCCAAAGGTATCAGCGTCGCCCGTCTGATGGTGATCAGAACCTCCTGCCCCCCTCACCAACTTCAACCTTACCTCCTCTACCTTCCACTCCTCCCCCATCCTCCAGCAGCTCTCCCTGGTACACCCCGCCACCAAACAGAGCCTTGCCCACGGCCAACGAGAGCCAAGTCTCCGAACCTCCATCTCCGACCAACTCTCTGCCGCCTCCACCTCTGAGCCCGCCTTCTTGTAGAGCACCTCCTCCCTCACGTCCTCCACCACGCCCCAACCACGAGAGCGACTGACGATCCAGAACCAAAAATCTGAGGATTAAGCTCCCAAAGACCTTTTCACTGTATTTGTACAGAGCTGAGCTCACAGTTTCCTGCTGATTTAAGCCTTGATGCAAAGCTAAACTAATCCCACGCTGGCTTCAGTATATATCAGTCACAACTTTTAGCAAAACATGGATTGTACAATACCTATGATTTTCCATGATAACGTCTTGCACTTCTCAGAAGAGTTTCTGCATATATTTTCTAAAGTGTAACATGATCTTTGGTGTGTCTAAACTACCAAATATCTCTGGCAACAGTCATCCTGAAAGAGACGCAGCAGCCAGAAAGACTGCAGATCTATGCAATGTGCAATAAATCAGTACAAATAAATATATTTATTCTTTTGTTTAAAGTCCCCGTGGTGTGTTTTATTAGAGGACAGACAATATGGGGGCCGAGATGGTGTAGGTAGAGGCAGGGCAGCCGACTCAGGACCCGAAGATCCTGGGTTCGATCCGCAGTCATTGCACATCTCGTGGGGTCCCTGAGCAGCACACCCTATCCTAAGCAGAGAGCCAATTTCACCATTGTGTGGGAACATACAATGATGACAATACATAACACCAGTGGTGGGGTGTACTTAAGTACAAGTACTTTGTTACTGTACTTAAGTACATTTTTCATGTATCTGTACTTTCCTTAAGTAGAGTTAAATGTGAGTACTTTCGACTTTTACTCTACTGCATTTTACATTAAGTATCTGTACTTTTTTACTCCACTATATTTCTATAATGTGTTACGTTACAAGTTACATTCATGTTGCGTTTTTTATTTTATTTAGTTTGTTAGTTTGAAAGTAACCAACAATGAGAGGGTGTTGGTCCATTGAATCACTGCAAAGTGGACAGGTAACGTTAAACCCACATTCAAGAAGAGCTGGACCAATGACGAGCTGGACGCACCCTCAGCACCACTAACACACCCAAAATGGATTCCACCACAGAGTCAGCCAGAAGATACGCGCCACCCAAGGCCTTATTGAAAGTTTATTGAAAGGCTATTGAAAGACTATTGAAATATTATTGAAAGACAATTGAAAGACTGTTCAGTGCAGCAGGACAGATTCACTCTCCCAAAAGAGACAGACTGGACATGAAAAACTTTGAAAACCAACTTATTCTGAACTTGAACAAGAAATTCTTGCTTCAATATTAAAATGTGTCAGTTCATGGGGATGTTGGGCGACAAGAGATGTCTCTAAATGACTCGACACTCGGGTCCAAGTTTTGAAAATGGTGTCAGGAAGTTAATATATTCACCATTGATCCATTACAAGGTTGACTAGACAGTATTTTAACTAGAGTTGATGACAAACTGGAATTGAAATGATCAGATGTTCCTTTGTTAGGTCTAATGCTCCTCAGACAACTTTCACTTCAGTGTGTTTACTGCAGTTAAAATGACACTTTGGTTTTACTTTGTGTTAAATACAAACTTTCAAAGGTAAAATCATTCCTCTTTCTTATTTTGCTTAATAACGTTTAACTCATCCCTGAAATTCTGCTGCACAGAATCACGTCCAAGTGTGAACTGTGTCACAGAGTAAACACAATAAAACGTATTATCTGCAGCATTTTTCATTAAAACATTACAGAACATATGCATACAATTTAGGCACACTTAATTGTATTGTAGACCATTGCTTAAGGTAATACATTCAGCAAGTACTTTTACTTTTAATACTTTAAGCATTTTTAAAAGCAAGAACTTACTTTTACTTAACTACAAATGTTAATGTGGCACTTTTACTGGAGCACATTTTTGTCTGTTTATTTGTACTTTTACTTAAGTACAGTGTTTGAGTACTTTCTCCACCAATGCATAACACATTATTATTATAATAAGTTTGATCCTTTGTTAAGATAATTTAACATTCTCAACATGAGTTTTTATGTTTTACAGTTCAGCAGGTGTGCAACGACGTAAGAACTTTCCTGATAGTTTTGCTCGCCATGTGCGACTTAAAGGGATATTCCAGTCATTTTTGAAATGATGTCCTTTCTAATAGTTATCAGCACCTGGCCAGCTGTGGTATCACAGAGTCTGGGGTTATGAATAAAGAGGCAAAAGTCTTCATCCAGACTATGCTTTTTGGCTAAATGAGGGCTCTTGTTTTGTTTATACTTTTTCAGGGTTATGAATCTTTTTTTTTTTTTTTTCCAACTAGCTGCGTGTGCAAAGCCTGGAGACAGGTTGGCAACAGTTTGCTAAAGTGAGATAAGGTATTGCATGATTTCCAGTAAAATGTAACCAAAACAGATTTAACATTATTTCTGTGGAAACAAAGCATGATTGGTAATTGTGAAGAGATTTTAAAAAAGCCAGATACATCACATCCCTTTTGGAAGAAATAACTGCAGAAGAGAACAATTAGAAAGATCTACGGTTCGAAAGCAATCATAGAGTTGCAGAGGGAATAAAACTTGTCAGGAGATGTAATGAGGGCCACAGATTAAAACTGAAATGTGAAAGTACAAAGGAGGATGTGTCAGATTTTTGAGAACATACGCCAGATATCTGCAAATGATTGTTTCTTTATTCTTGGGGAGAAAAAAAAAAAACTGAACAAAAAAGCCATCAGAGTGTGACGTTATGTAACCAGCCACAAAGCAGTTTGTCAGCTGTTTTATTCCACTCAGACCTTTAAAAAAAAAAAAAAAAAAATTTCCATGTGTTTCTGGTTAATATTTACTTTACATTTGGAAATGTTTAAAAAGACAGTCTAAGCTGCAGTTTTGTGGGTTTGAGAAAACTTCCAGAAACAAAGCAGTTGTAATAAACAGCTGCAGACATGACTAAAATTCAGCTGTAATGAAACTGTAAAAAGTCCAGAGGGCAAGGAGTCCGCCTTTTTCTGGTATTTTGATGCTTTTATTTTGACGCACACGCAAATTTACAGTTTAATCTATAGATTTATCAATTTCCATTCAATTGGATACATTTACTTCAAGACTGCTCAGAATCTGACTTTAATTTCCATGCACTCCCCTTAAGATGAATCCTAACCACTTTTTTTTTAAACATTTTTACCTTAAGCCATTATAAAAGACGTGGCTCAGCCTCATCTTAAACACTCAAATGGTCTTCCAAGTTTTTTAGGCAGCAGACTACATGCTTGGTATTTAGAGGCTCTAACCATTAAAAGGAGTATTCTTGATTTTGGATCAACCTTATTTTCCATTTTACTTTTGCATTTTTGAATAAGTTTGAGAAAGCTAATCCAAAAATGTTGAATGGAAAGGCGCTACTGTTTGCCAAAACTGTATTTTACAAAAGACAAGCAGCTACTTGTGCAGCTCCATTCAGCTTTGCAGCACAAACTGAAACATCTAGTTATTTTTAACCCATAAAGATGAGGGACTTTCAAAACGCAACTCCTTTTATATTGCCCATCAGGTCAGTTATAAACAATATCTTACCTGTTGGTAGACATTTTTGACCTAACAGCAAATATAGTCAGAGCAAAGTCAGAGCCAGAGTGCATTGCTGCCATCTTAGACCTCCACTCTCAAACATTTCACAACAATTCACGTAACTTTATAATTTTACACTGCTGCTGACGTTCAAATGACACATTTTTTTAATTTGACTGCAGAAAATTTTAGACAATAATAAAATTTGAGCAGGTGCTTGACATTAACGTGGATGGTGAAAGTGAAACAGAAAGCAAGAAGAGTAAAGCCTCTCTCGCTGCACTGTGACAAACTGCAAACAGCAATCAGGAAGGAGTTTCTTAGAACGTCTCGAAATGTTCACAAGCGTTCTCAGTTTTGTTGCAAATCCTCACTCATGTCTCAAAATAAAGTTGAGCCCACCTCAAACTGTTTTCCATTTAGTAAAACAGCTTTAGGAACGTTTGGCAACCTATAAAACCAAATTGTGGCTGACTGGAGCATAAATAAAACCTCACAATCAAATTAAGACACATTTCATTAACTTTGTGACTAGTTCACAACACTTGAATTAAATTTGCATGTTATTTTTGTGAATGCAAACATACTCCAAGGACCAATTCAGTGAGATTTCAGTAAAAACAAAAAGTTCTTACAACTTTATTTCCAAAACTCAAAGCAGAGTATTAAAAAGTGACACCAAGATTTTGGACTGGGGAGAAAAAAAAATACAATAAAAAAAAAAAAAAAAAAACGTTAATACTTAGCGCAACGAGCAGATAAATAATTATAATTAACCATTTAATGTTCATCAGTGAATTATATTTATATCCACCAATAATAACCAGATAATAGTGTACAGATCCAGAATTGCACCTGACAGAATATGACCTGGAATAAGGAGGTACAATTAACAAAATGTAGATAAATACAAAGAAATAAAAATTCTGATACATAATTTTAAATCCTAATAATACAGTACAAAAGCAAAACACTCAATGATAAAACAGTAAATCATAATCAAACTATGTTTCTCTAGAGAAATACAGCTGTTCATTTGAGATTACCGATTTCATTCAGCCCTTAAGTGAACAGCCATTTGGGATTTTAGGAGGCTTTTATAATGAAAAGTGCATTTATTACTGAGAAGCTGTTGTTCTTTAAACAATTTCTATGGCTCGCAGTAAAATGCTACCTCTCATTATTAATGAATGCTAAGAAACAGCTGCTGTTGATAAAGGCAGAATATGCAGATAAATGTAAATAAAAATTTTAAAAGGGCATGAATTTATAAGCAGCAATTTTAAACCAAAACTACTCATAATGTGCAGAAATAGTTTTATAAAAGCATTTTTTTTAATATAGGCTTGTAAAATTCCTGCATCTACTGTTGAATTCTGATTTGATGATGACCACTGAGCAGACACTGAAAGCTGATGACACGACTGAGGTAGAACCTTAACTATAACATCTTTAGTAATGTTATTAAAGGTGAATCTACATTTGGGATTTAAGAATACTGATACTGAACTAGTCTTTGGCTTCTTTGTTTGTGTAAAAAGCTCCAATAAGGCACTTTCTAAAGAAAGTATTAAGACAATTATGGTTTCCCTTTAGACCATCTTGGCTGAAAAGGTGCAGCGGTGAACGGGTCGTTGAGAGTTTTTCCCACTATGGTCCAAGAACGCAGAGGCCCCACTGCCACGGAGCCCACAGCGGCCTGCTGACCGATCCTGGAGACGACCCGGTGCACTGCCATGGGCTGCTGGAGCAGAGGAGTCTCCGTGTGCAGAGGAGCTGCCCAGGCATTGAGGGGATGCTGCTCGCTGTTGTGGAGCTGCCGTGCACTGGGCTTAAACATGTGCACATCAGTGGGGGCAGCTTTGCTGGTTTCTTGCCTTTTTCCAAACGGCGCCTGGAGGAAAACATCAGCCATCTCAGCAGGTTGCTGAGCCTCAGAACCAAAGGAGCTGCTGAGTGCCAATCTGCTGTCGTTTCCTGGGGGGTTAAAAGGCACCAGCTGGAAGACATCAGATGTCACTGAACTGTTCAGAGGCAGGAACTGGGGATTGTAGTAGTCAGGGATGAAATGAGGACCGGGGCAATAAGTTTGTAAAGGGCGGTGCTGACTGCCCCATTCATCTGACATCATTCTGTCGGTGTTGTTCACAGCACATGCAGCGGCACTCTGCTGGATCCTCGGCTTTGGTTTCTCCTCACTGAGAAGTTGCACAGCTGCAGTGGCCGGCTGTTTGTTAACGTTGAGCTCCCTCTGCAGGTCTGTGTGTGGAAACAAAAATGAAAGAAAGGTGAGAGACTTATCTGATTGTCCATCCATCCATTTATTATCTTTACATGCTTCTTCTTTTTTGGATCACGGGGGTTACTGGTGCCCATGTCCAGCTATCATCAGAGGCGGGGTACACCCTGGACAGGTCGCAAGTCCACATAGAGACAAACTACCATTCACCCTCTCACTCACACCTAGAGACAATTTAGACTTAGATAGGCCTGTCACGATAAACAATAAATCAATTAATCGTATGATAAATAAAAACTGTCATCATTTTTATTTATCGGCTTTATCGTTTCTTAGCGTCTCTCTCTTTCTACTGAAGATGCTGGATGTCACTGACCCCTCTCTTTCTATGTTCTCTTTAAAATCCATTGCTAAACTGACAAGATAAGCTACGAGCTAAGCTAACCGGCCGACCTTGGGGAAAAAAACCTCCATCTTGTCAAAGCTCCAAAATTCACAGTTGAAACCTGTGCCTTCGTGTAAAAAGTTGTTTTTCTC
>JARVLU010000528.1:18783140-18814093 GCA_031762415.1 Simpsonichthys santanae | reverse complement strand
CATGTCCTGCTGTCCTCATACATGTCCTGCTGTCCTCATACATGTCCTGCTGTCCTCATACATGTCCTGCTGTCCTCCTGTCATGCTTTTACTGTATTTCTAAATCCACAAAGACACAATGGAGTTCTTTCTGGTCCTCTCTCTACTCCTCCATCAGCATCCTCAAATCAAAGATGGCGTCTGAGGTGCTCTTTGTTGGCATGACACCGTAGTGCTCCTCTCGTCTAAGTCTAGCTTCCAGTGAAATGCTGAATGACAGCTGAAATTATCTGGAGAAACTGAAACTTGGTTGGTAAAAAAGCTGAACATTAGCTAACATGATCAGAACATTAGCTTAGAAAAACCTACAAGTAGCAAAAGTTATAAAAAGCTGTTTAAGATAATTAAGACGGGCAGCAGAAGGCAGGCTAAAGGCTAAAGTGCTGCACCACAATTCACTGTTTATTAATCATCTTCACAGTTTCTAATGTTTTAATCTGTCAGACCTGTTGATTCAGTGTTTGTCGCCGAGCGTTAGCCGACTCGTGAAGCGTGAACTCTGATAAAGGCGTGTTGAACGTCTCTGATCTGGTTTCATCAATGGAAAGATGGAGTGAAACTCTCGTGCATTTCTTCTTGTGGTTTCTCCACTTCCTGTATGAACCAGGAGCTGTTAATTAACTCTGATGCCGTTTGAAGAAACCCCTCTTCATCTTTGATTGATGCTCCTCTCAGACTTTGAAGTGAGTTTGGTGCACACGTGTGCATTCGCTCATACGACACATGCATGTGTGCATTGAATTCCTCTGACTTCAGCAGGAGGATTCGGCCGAGCGTGCTCTGATCACACACGTGACTTTCACACGTATGTGCCCGGTCGTTTCCCAAAACTCGTTCATTTGTCACGCCGTCGTGTCCTCGCAGCGTTTACTGCGTTCGCGGCTCTGAAGCCTCTCACACCCTCGTTCAAACCCTGACATTTACCTCTGAAAGTATGCGGAGTGGATTTTGCACGTACATGTTGTATGTTTGGTCACACTTATCCGTTTCAGCCGATGAACCAAATGCAGACTCGGTCATCTTCAGAATTCTTTTGTACACATGATAAATGAAAATTATCAACCTCTTTTTCATTTATCAGCTTTATCATTTCTTCGTGTCTCTCTCTCTCTACTGAAGACACTGGATGACAAAAGACTCAACTCCGGTGTCTTCATTGACCCCTCCCCTTCTCTTTTCTCTTTAAAATCTGTTTTAACAATACAAAAATGCGATTTTTGTATTGTTAAAAGCAGCTAAGCTACGAGCTAAGCTAACAGGCAGACCTCGGGAAACAAACCTCCGTCTTGTTGAAGCTCCAAAATTCACAGTTGAAACCTGTGCCTTCGTGTAAAAAGTTGTTTTTCTCTGCAAAAAGAAGCTGAGAACTTGTTTACTGATTTGTTATTAAAAGTTTTGTGTGGAAAATGCTTTGCTAAAACTCAAACCACACCGAGTGTCCGCCATTTTGAGACCTGAATAAAGGAGAGGCCTTCCTTCCATTTTTTCTTAAAGAGACAAGCTACTCGCTCCCTCACTATCCATCCTTCAGTTCAAAAAGTCTTATACTGCCATCCGGTGGTCAAAATAGGTACTACATGCAAAACAAATTAAGCAACATTTCTTCTTAAATTTGTCAATAATTACTAATTATTGTCACATTTCAAACAATATTATCGTCTATCGCAATAATTTCAGAGAAATTTAATCACCCAGCAAAATTTGTTATCGTGACAGGCCTAGACTTAGACCAGTTAGCCTAACATGCTTGATTTTAGTCTGTGGGAGGAAATTGGAGTACCCGGAGAAAACCCACCCATGCATGGAGAGGACATGCAAACTCCACTCAGTCCCCCGGAGCAGGATTTGAAGGGTAACCTGCTCGCTGAGAGGCAGCAGCTCTATCAGTTGTGCCACTGTGTTGCCCGTTATTTGATCGTAAAAACTAAAATAGCAAAAATTAAATGTTTTAAACAAAACTGATAATGCAAAAAAATAGATTATCCTTATGTTTCTGTGGCAAAACAAGTGGCAGAGTTGCACCTTCATGCAACGAACTGAAAAAAAAATCAGTGAGCTTAAACTATCAGTTGAAGGGATTTTTTTTATTCATTTTATTTAAATCTGATGGAAGAATTGTTTAAAAACCAGGCTTAGCTGGGTATTTTAGGAATAAATGAAAAAGCAGCATGCTTTGAAGCTCGCCACTTCTCAACAGACATGCAATCAGTTAGATCTTAAAGTATAAATTGATAAGAACTCTCAGCTACTACACCAAAGTTTAGCTCAGTATCTGAAAAATTGTCCGAGTTGTGGCCAAATTTGTGTTTGCTGAGGTTGATTAGCTGCACCAGCCATCTTTGACTGGGTTGACTCCAAAAGTTAATCAGTGGTTCATCCAGTGACGACTTGGTGAGTTTCATGACATGAAATCAGACACTGACAGTTAAATAACTATTTCACCGGGATGAGCAATAATAAACATGGCAGTGACTGAGAGGATCAATAGTGATTTTTAAAGTTTGAGCCAAAGAAATCATTAAAAAGCATAGAAATATGAACGAACATAAAGTTGGTGTTTGTTCTTACCTGAGCAGCTTTGCAGCTCTGTCCAAGCAGAAAATGGATCGGTGTTTTATATATTTTAACGTTGTCTCTTTTGAAATCTTTCTCATCACATTTGCTCATAATAAATATTCAGTGAAAAAAGTAAATGCTCAGCCTGAAAGAAAAATCTTCCTACTTTATATTAAGAATTAGAAAATAGAAAAACAGATTTTGAATTCTGAACATGGGGGATTTTTCTCCCCTCGGGTAAAGATTGTCCTCTGATCACCATAAAAACATTTTTTTAGTTTGTTTCATGAAGCTGCACATATTTTCTGTTGGTGTCAAGTCTGTTCTGCAGACAGACTCTTTTACTGCAGAGGAATGCTGCAGATGTGGTTCGCCTTTTTTTCCAGTAAGTTTATCATACCATGTGCAGTTGACATACCCCCCATGAAAAAAAAAAAAAAAAAACCTACATTACGAGAATAAAGTCATATGAGAATAGTCAAAATATTACGAGAATGAAGTTGCAGTATTATGAGAACATAGTATTACGTGAATAAAGTGGTAATATTAAGAGAATAAACTCGTAATACATCCTGGGTCAGCTCACACTTGCTGTGGACAGACTCCAATGCAAATCACTGTGTTTATGAAGTAATTCACAATCAATTCTGGGTCATTGTTTGTGAAATATGCCTCCATCCACATTATCTCACGGATAAATCCATGAATGCAGCCATTAACTGCAATGTCATATTATCATAACAATCCACATGTCACAGTGTGTTGGGCCTCCTGCTATTGTACTTCAGTGTTAAACATTCATCATTTTACCGCAGTTGTAAGACTGCTTTTTCATGTCGGAGTTCTGATAATATTACGACTTTATTCTGGTAATATTATGACTATTCTCGTAATATTCTGACTTTATGACTTTGTCGTAATACTACGACTTTATTCTCGTAACGACTTTATGATTGTAATACTACAATTTTATTCTCTTAATATTACGCTTTATTCTGGTAATATTATGACTTTATTGTTGTAATATTACAACTTTATTGTTGTAATATTAAAACTTGATTGTCGTAAATTACAACTTTATTGTTATTATGACAATCAAGTCATAATATTAAAACTTTATTGTTGTAATATTATGACAATCAAGTCATAATACGTGAATAATGTTGTAATATTACGACAATGGTTATATTCCAACTATATTCTCGTAATTTTTTACATTATTTTTGTATTGCTATATTCTCATAATACTATGACTTTATTCTTGTAATATTATGACTTGATTGTCATATTACGACTAGAGTATTGTCATAATATTACAGCAATAAAGTTATATTACAACTTTTTTCTCATAATACTACGACTATTCGCGTAAATTATGACTTATTTCTTTATTCTCATATTATAACTTCATTGTCATAATATTACAACTATTGTTGTAATATTATGACAATGAAGTTGTAATATTACGACTATTCTCGTAATATTTCAACATTTTGTACGTTTATTTTCATATTACAACTTTATTCTCATAATACTAAGACTTTATTCTCGTAATATTGTGACATTATTGTCATATGACTTTATTCTCATAATATTACAACAATAAAATCTTAATATTATGGCTTTATTTTTGCCATATTATGACTTTCTTGTCGTACAAATGTATTTTCGCTTGTAATGTAAATTATTTTTTCTTTAGCATGGCCCTAATACTTTTTTTAATTATTATTATCTACCCCAGTTCATCTTTAATAAGATCAGGCACAGAAAATGGATAGCAGTTAATTAAATGTTCAGAATTATTCTAAAATTCAACTTTTAATGCCTTCCTCCTCATTTTTTAAGAGAAGCCATTATTAAACACTTTAAATTTCTGTCCGCCCAAAACAAAGTTGTTTAAAATATTTTAGAAATAATTTGTGAACCACAATAAATTAAACATTTTAACAGGAGTTTAATGTCAAACAGTCATCATTACGGGGCATTTGAAAAAAAAATAAATAAATCAAAACTCCACATGTTGACATTCACATTTGTACTTTATTTGCCATCCCTTAATAATTCTTAAGTAATCTCACAAAAATAGGAGCACACTGTATCACAGCTCTGACGCAGGTATGGGCCATAATGACAAGAGCATCTCAAACACACTTCATAGTCTCACATCGTTGACAGCTTTTATTTTTTGGCAAGATAACAGAAAAAGAAAACGGGGCTTCTGTTTCGCATCAATTTGTCTACGTTAGCTTGGAGTGATTACAACAGCACACTAACGTTTACGGGGAGAAAGCTCGGGAGTTGCATAGGTTCAAACAGTAACTGCGAACGACTGAGCTGTTCAGAGGAAGGATCGTAAACAGGAGGAACAGAATCCTTCCTTTAGACATGCAGCGACTGCAGCAAATACAACAGAGGCTTTGTAAATGGCTTCCAATGTCAGGTTTTACCAAAAATCATTAAAAAGTATCATTTAGGTTGAGCCCGCTACTCAAAACTGTCTGTTTGGGGGCAGATTGGTAGAGCTAAAATAAACGTTCTAATATATAATAATAATAATATTACCAACCTGATGAAAGAACATTTGAGTACATCACAAAGTGCTTTCAATGCTTTTGGCACTATTCTGGACTTTAAAGCAATAGTTCAAAATGTTTCAAGTGGAGTTGATAAAGGTTGTGGTCAATTAATATCTTACCTGTTGTAGATAACCCTTTATACAACCACAGTTTGGAAATGCTAATGCTAATCAGAGACTAACAGGAACAAAACCAAAGTAAATTGCAGATCCTAAAAGTATTCCAATCCAAAAACTCTTGAAAGTTATTTTAGAAACTTTTACATCAATTTGATATTAAGCCGTTATTGCAGCAGAAATGTCACAGTAATCCTGCCAGAAGTGCCTCAGACTCCCCAAATTTTATGTACCGGTAAATACCCAAAGAATACAAAACTGTCAGATTAAAGATGTTTTAAGATAGAAGCAATCCACATTTCTGTTCAGACTAGCTGCTAGCTCATCAAAATTGTCATAATTGGACTGTTTTGCTACCAAAAAAAATAGTTACTGTATCTGAAATAGGTAAGATATTTATTGCTCTGAACCTTGCCACAGAACTCCAGTTCAAATGATCAAAACATTGTTTTAAGATCCGTTTAATCTCTCCAACATTGACATTAGCTGCTCAAATGCTAACTGCAATCTGTTTGATATTGCACATAGGTAGTTAAAACACAGTTAGCCAACACCCATCAAGCTTTTGTCACTTTGCCAGCACCAAAATTAAAAAAAAAAAAAAAATTCGGATTATTTCAAGATACCATCTGTTGTTAGTAAGCTCTCACTCCAAAATGTTTGGTGTGCTTTATCAAGTCCTGTTTAGAAAATAACATGGATAACTGCGGATGAAAGTATTCTTTCTTCATCAGCCATGACACCTTCCTTTAAAACATCTATTACTGTTCGACACTTCGATAGTGTTTCTAACGCTGCTGTGTGATCATCCAACCAGACACACCGGCACTCGTCAGAGCCCCTCGCACATTAAATACCAGACAATTCTGTAAACTGTTAGAATAGACACAGATATCTAGAGGACAGAGAGAGTGGACAGCAGTAAGTCAGGTCGCTGCACGTGCAGCTCTGACCACCTGAGAGAATTTAGGAGGGGACAAGAGAGAACCTGTGCTTTCAGAGATTTAATGACAAACTGACCACTTCCAGATTTGCATCAGACGACACCACAAGTAGACAACTGAAAAACACATTCACCGATTCAGACTCCACACACGTGCGCGCTTTTCATTACACTGTACACCAGCGCACGGGAACGTTAACGTCCAACAACACGCCCCATGCTTTTTGATATGAATCCTGTGATCACCAGACCGGGCCGGGTCGACAAAACCCTTAAAAAGCACAAATTCAAAATTAAACCAGACGGAATTTCAAAAGATAATCTCCTGCTTCACTAAAAGACTAATCTGAATAAAAATATAATCCTTCATTAGTCCATGTAAACAAACATTAACGTCACTTTTCATTTCACAAGGGCTGGAATAAGACACGGGATTACACCTAATCTTTCAGGTTAGACTAGATTTATCATCTATACATTATTCTGCTCCAACAGTGAATGAGTAAATATAACCAAGAAAAATAAAATAAAACCTTAGCACACAACTCTGCACAGAGGAATGAAATATTTATATATATACTCTTCAATATTCTTGAACAATTATGATGTTAAGAATCATTAATTTTTAATATAGACTAATATTTATTTCTTACATTCATTCTCTAACACTCTATTCATATTAACATATATTAACAGGAAAACAATTTCATACATGTATATATATATATATATATATATATATATATGTATGTATAGTATGTATGTATGTATGACGTACACCAAATCCACAAGTAAAGAAATATTTCTTCCACAAGTAAAGCTGTATGACAATGACTTAATATCTGGATCGGAGGCTGCAGGAGTCGTTGCAGATATCTATTTACACCAGGAGCAAACAAATATGAGGAATGTAGGAGGAATTACACAAATAAATGTATTAATGTGTGGGGTGTAATAAAAGGAAATCTGTGAAAAATATCAATTTAATGGGATTTCTGTTAATGCCAATAAGTGGCTTGAGTAGTCATGAGTGTTCTGTCTGTACATAAATGCTACTGTTCTTCTGCTGTTCCCCAAAACTACTACTATATCAAATTATTTTCATGATTTTATGTATTTTTACTGATATGACATGCTACTATCAACATAACACTGTATCCCAACACAACCTTCAGGTCGATTTGATTTAAATAAATAGGAAAATAATTTCCCCTGCAGGTGTCAATAGGCCTAAAAGACGCGTCATCTTCACACCGCATGGCTGGATTGTTGTTTTGCAGCTCCACTTTCTGAACCCGTTTGCTTCTCGGACAACTTTATGGCACTTCAGCATCGTGTAATGGCTGTTCTGCTTCCAGATTGTGACTCACCTCTATGTTGATTTTAATCTATAGCAGCTTTATTTTAGTAAAGATATTCTGTTGTATAGCTCTGATAAGGGGGTAACCTTTAAGCATCTGTGCAAATTAAGCATTAAAATTTACATTTTAAGGTTCAAAGAAGTTTCTGCTAAGCTAATGCAAACAAATCTCCTTTTAATGAACGGTTATTAATTATTTTAGTTATTTTCTTCCCTAAAATGTGCAAATAATTTTGGGGAGAAAAATAAAAAAAAAGAAGCAAACAACAACAATTTCACTTGTGCACAATTACTACGACCACTTAGAACTATGTCTATTATACAATACAACAATGATTTTTCTTGTTTGCTGTTAGACATAATGCAGTATTCTTCAAATTGATATCGTTTTCTCTTGATTGACAGAAACGGTGAATTTGCCACTCTTTTCTTGACAGGAAGTACATGATGCATGGAGGCTACAACTAAGAGGAAGCGAGGACGAGATGAGAGAAGGCAGATAATGCTATGGATGAGGCGGAAAGCAGGAATGAAGGGGCGCTGAAAGGTGACAGATGCTAATGTAATGAAGATGACAGTCGGGGAGTGGGGGCAGGTGCAGGAAGTTAACTATGACAACAGTGTTGATTGCTGTTATGCTATGCCAGACTATTATCCAGTGTTACAGCTTCTACGAGGGGGAGAGGGGGGCCCGTCTACAAGTCGATGAGCTGGTCCACCAGCAGCAGCGAGCGAGCCAAGCTGGGCAGGCTGGATTCAGAGCCGCCACTGTTACTGCGCGAGTGGCCTCCTGAAACTGGCCGAAAACAGAAAGCACACAGAAAGACAAGGGGAGAGGCAGGAGGGCAGGGGGGCGAGCACGGACAAACACAGGAGAGGAGCAGAGGAGTCACGACGAGCAAACAAAGCAGTCAAAGAGAGAGAAAAGGTTGAAAATGAAAGAACTGACCCATTTGATGCTACAACTTTTCAAGCACAAATAAATCACTTCTTAAATTTCTAATCTGAGCCATTGGATTTTTGTTTTGTTTTGGAAAATTAAGGCATCTGTTCTTGACCCACCTTTGAGAAGATTTAATGACCTACCTTGGGAATTTTTGCGCCCCGTGACAGGAATAGGATCAAACTCATCCTCTGTGGCTGCTTCTGCACTCGTCTGCTGGGCCTCGAAGTCTGAGATGAGGAGAGACGAGTCTGCAGAGGCGATCAAAAAAGATTTGGTTCAAGTTAGGAGAGGAGCGCAATTAAAACGACTGAGTTTGTTATTTCATCCCTACATTGATGCTTCTACATATTTGTTTAACAACATTATGAATAAATCATTTAGCTGTTCCTCAGATGATTTAAATCAATTCTTTCTACGCCTCTGCTTCTCCGGTCACATGTGCCTGAAAATATATTAGAGAAGAGGTTAACAGTGGTTATCTGAACTCAGCGTGAGCACGAGGTGATTTAAGCTTGACAGAGGCAGCAGCAGTAAAATAATTATTGTTCACCAGCAAAGGACTGATGACTTAACAACCGCTGTGCAGTAATCAGTATACTATTTTAAACATCTTTTTTTTTTTAAAGTATGAAGATAAACAGAAGTTGAGGATTTAAATGCCTTGGATGATATCCAGCAGTTAAAATATTTACATTTACGAATGAATAAAGGAGGACAGCACAAGCCGAGTCTGAATCTGGAGCAAAATCGAAACTGTCCAATCGATCGTTTTCTATAGATGACACATCTGACACTCGAACTCGGTGAAGGACGACCTTGTTCCTCACAAATGTTTCTCAAGTAAACCTCTCAGATCAAAGGGGCAGTAATAAAACTGGGATGCCAGTTGATGGAACGTCAACACAAACGATTTCTGTGTCACAGTTTGCAGGTTAGCAGATTAATTTCCTGTCCTGAGTATTAAAAAAAACATTAGACTTTAGATATACATTATATTTCATCTTTTCATGTTTAAATGGCTGATATAGCTTTGAAATATTTAATCCTAGTACAACGGATGCATGATATTATCGGCATGATATCGTATCGGCTGATATTAGCGTTAAAGTTAAATATTGGACATTCCATCAACATAACTCACCAATATAAAAGACGCCGTTTTTGTACAACAACCCAGTGGCAAGGATGCCTGCAGCTGCAGCACAATGTGATAGCGTCACACGTGACTACATGATCTGATCATGGCGGAGAGGAAAATTCAAAATGTCGGCGGTGTGGAAGGTTTTTTTTTTTTTCGTTGGTGAGGATGTCGGATTCCAAAGATTTCTGGAATACGTTGAGCCTCGCTACATCATCCCCAGTCGGGGATATTTTTCCGAAGTAGCTTTTCCCAAGTTACAATCCCTCATTTCCAACATCATTGAGAAGCTAATAGCCGATAGCAGTTGGGTGAGTTTTACCACAGACATTTGGACGTCGTGTTAGCCCCATTTAGGGCTGAATACCAAACAGAAGTTCTTTTATGGCGCCGACCAAACTGCATCGGTCGGTGTATGGATTGAAACGTCACTCTTCTTTCGGTGTCAAGTTTCGGTATTGGCTGTAACGTGACACGTGGTTTCAGCACGCAGGCAAGAAAAACACAGACATATGATAAACAGACTACGTGTTTACACCCAGAACTGTACAGAGCCGCCCTACAGCTTGTACGTCTATGCTGCTGGTTACGCGCACAGACCGGGGTTCACGTGTACAGCGTGCGTGGCGTCGAACGTTTTCAATTTATGAGTGGAAAGTTGCTCCGTGTTTGCAAGGGGAGAGGAGTACAGCACACCCCCCACCCCCAAGTCAGCCTGTGAGTGTTGAACGGCCTGATTCATTATCTCCATGACCGGACTCCTCTTCATCAAAGAATTCGCAGAGAGTTAAAGTGTGGAGCTTTATTTTATGACTACGTAGTTAATAGTAATAATAATAATAATTAATTAATGATTTATCAGTCTAACCTGACTTAGTTTGATGATGCTGATTAAAATTTTGCAGCGAGACCAGTGTTCTCTCAGAGCCTGAGCAGATGGTTCCAGGAAGCCAGCAAACTGCTGTCTGAGCAAATATTTGCACACTGAATCTGATTTTCTGCACATCTATCTCCTATATATTTTCAAAATGGTAAAAGTCTGCCATCAACCCCAGATCAGATAAAAAGACACCCTGCTCCATACTTTAACATGCAGAACAGAGGCTAAACTGCATTGTTTTAAAAAAAAAAGAACAGTCTGTGCCTGTTAGATTTACAGCCTCTTCTGTTACAGTTCATGTGGCCTCCCAAAACTGGCTGGAGACAATGAGGACACAGAGGACAAGCCTGTAATTTAGATGTTTACCTTCTCATTTGATCAGGTTACAAGCACAGAGAAATCTACCTTCTGAATACAAAAACATTTTTTATACTGGTTCGGGTGTCGTCTTTACTTTTCCCCCTCGAAACCAAGAGCTTGTAAACCGTTGCAGCTTTTTCTTTGGATTAATTTCTACTTCTTTTTCTAGTGACCAGAACCAGGAGTCTTCCATCTGCAGACACTGAAAGCTAGACTCAGCCACAGCTGAGCCAACCCCCTACATCCACTTACATGAAGATATGGTTAACGTTTTTGGAAGAAAACAAGTGTTTATAGAAGATTCATCTCAGAGCAGCTGGTCCAATATATGTGTGTGTGTTTAACACGAGGAGCTTCTCCAGTAGGATTCCTACAGCTTACCTCCTTTAGGCTGCACCGAGTCTCCGGACAACAAGCTAAAATCATCCAAAGCAGAGGTGGCAGAGGTGGGAGCAGACGAGACAGAGGAAGTGGTGCTGCCCGCAGGAGGTGGACTGGAGATCAGAGAGCAGCTCAGCAGAGAGTCGTCTGCAGCGAGGGGGTCTGAGTCAGGCCAGGAGAAACCAAATATTAGACACAAGAGAAATCAGCTATGTAGCTTTGTCTAAATTCTCAGAATTATAAGCTGCAACTTTTTTTGTGCTTTTAAGGAAATTAAGCAATCTTATTTTTGCTTATTAATAAAACATGTCCAAAACACAGCAGGACAATGTCCTAAATGCCCATTAACAACCACTTCTTCATTAAAAAAAGCATTTAGTTAATATAAAAGTAGTTTTATTTTTATACTTTACGCATTGATGAAGTCTGCTCAGCACATTACTAATGTTTCTGTCTGAACATAAAAACAAAAGCCAAACTGTTGTCAGAGGCTGCCCCTGAAAGAATTTACAATATATTTAAGATGGACTCTACAAGATCCAAAGCCGTGAAAGCTTCTGCTCATGTTTTTAGAAACCTTTATTTGAGATTAGAACATGTAATCTGTACCTTTCACAGACTGCACCGATTCACCAAAAGGATCAGACAACGACAGCAGATCAGGAAGCAGGAGTGAAGACGTGTCGGGAGATTTCAGTCCTTCGATCAGCTTCTCTAAGTGCCAGAAAGAACGAAGGGAAAGGTGAATAAAAACATCCAAAAACAGAAAACAAGGTGTTCCTCTGTTAACACGTGAATGAAAGAACAAAGTTTCAAATGAAGAAACGTCCATATCATTGGTAGAAGTTGATTACTAGCATTTTCAATTTTTATGTATTTCCATCATGTTCATTTTAAATCACGCTTTTATTAAAATATCATAATTTTCAACACCTTTATGAGAACAAAACCTAAAAGTTTTTACTACATTTGTACAACATCAGTTTTAAATAACTTTACAGTTCATACTTTCAGAAAACAAGATCTCCATGTTCCTAAAGCCTCATTGAATCATTTTTAGATATTTTTATGTGAATTTTCAGCTTTACCAGCCCCTTAATGTGACGATAAAAACATGTTCTAAAACAGTATATATTTACTCCAGAGGACAATTTCTTTTTTTTTTTTATCACAAACTCAGATGTTACATTATTTCTTCAATTTTGTAATGCTTAAAAAAGCAAACTTTGCATCTTAAACTGTCTGTGTGGATTCAAAACAAACTTTGAACAAGTTACTTTAATTTCAAATACATCTTTGCTCAAAATATCAGAATAGTAGTAGACATATATTTTTGGGAAGACACTTGACAAGGTTCTTTAATGTTCTTAATCTGTTATACACATTACAATCAGGCACAGATGCAGATTCATATAAGAGTACCGTATTTTCCACCGTACACGTTGCACCGCCTAAAAGTCGCATCAGTCCAAATATGTCTAATAAAGTGACAAAATCCATAAATACGTTGCTTAACCGTATACGTTGCATCTATTACACGTCAACGCTGACAACCCGGAAATGTGGGCTGGTGTTTTGCCAAAAATTGATTGGCTGCCAAATGGCAGCCACGGGGGTGTGCACGGGAGGACTTTAACAAGAATTTAACAAGATAAGCACCTAAAACAATTATTTGTGTGCTTGACTTTATAGTAAAGGTGTGTCTCAGTTGAACTTTTACTTAATAAATAAACTTCAGTGGTCAAATAAGCTGCATTTTGCCGGGGCGGTGCAGCGAAATGAAGCTGATTTGACGGTAGCTCCAGGCGGATGACAGTGGCAGTCTATGGCAAGTTGATTGTGTCACTAATTGCCACTTTTACCTATTACATGATACAACGGCATGCCATACTACTCGAGTACCATCTAGCGGCTGAAAATGGTAGTGTTCAATGTTTTCAGTCAGAATTAAAGAAAACGGTTATATCTCAGCCAAAAATTGGTTTATAAATATGGAAAAATCCATAAATATCTCGTTTTGGCATTTAAGTCGCAGGGTATGTAAAAAAAAAAGCCAAAAAAAAAAAAAAAAAAAAAAAATAATTTAAATTTGTATGCCTCTTTTGTGACTGTCTATTGTTGTCATCGTTATTCACTGTTGTCATCACTCTTTGTTAAAGAAATCAGGTCTCTTGTAATTGAGTCCCCAAGGCTCAGTGGGATTAAACTGTCTAAATAAAAGTTGAATGAATGAAAATTAGGCAAAAAACTGCAACTTATAGGGTGAAAAACACGGTAGTTATTTTTTAAATCATCTTTACTGAAATGAAAACAAATGGAAAATCTGTTCCCCTCCCATCTAAATAGAAGATACTAAATAAATCAAGCAGCAGTTCTACTTATTCTAACACAATTCCTGCAGTCGTAGAAACCCTAAAGTAAAAGTACAAATGTGTGCAATGACCTACAGAGAACACTATACATGCACGTGTACAGAACTGATGAGCATATTTACCTGGAGTGTCTGACAGGTCGAGGGTATGGAAAGGATCTGGGACAACCAGTAGTGAGGCTCCCGAGTCCCCAAAAGCAGCTGGTCTTTCAGCTGGGGCACAAGAAGCAGAGAAATTCACGAATGATTCGGGATCAGTGTGAAAAAAGCTAAAAATGCTGACCAGCGTGTAGCCCGCATCTCGCACAGTGACTGCTGGAAATGTGCACAAGCTTCTCCTGCCACCCTGCATGGAAAGCAGGTCAAGAAAATGAATGGATGGATTTACCTTGTTTAGATAAGCAATTTTGTCCTTTTCAACTGGTTGTGAATTAGACATGAACTACTTTTACCATTTAAAACTTTAAAGTTCAACTAGAGATTATTTAAAATTGAACTTTTAACTGTTCTAATAGCTTTCTGTGCTTGAATAAGAGTTTAATTTTAATCAACAAATTCAAATACAACACTGGCAGCCTTCATTTAGGCCTTAATTTACGACGGGTTGCATTTAATGAGCACAATTAAGAAAAGTTGAAAGTTAAAATATTCAAATTTACATTTATATGTTTGTTATTTCTGTTTCTTTTATCGTAGCACTCTAAAAATGAAGCCGTTTTTGCTTTCAGCCCTACAGACATGAAGAAGAAAACAAAAACTCCTGAACTTGTTGAATGTAGAACTTAAAAAAAAAAGTAGCATACCCGTTTCTTGAGGTGTGTTTTCCACGGATGAGGCTTGCAGACCTGGTATCAGCTCTTCAGGTGATGCTGCCTCAGAATCTGATTGTAAATCTAGTACCAAAAAAAAAAAAAAAAATCCATCTCATCAGTCATAATTGTTCATCTTTTTTTTTTAAAACAGTGACCAGATTTTGATGTTTACGTGCCAAACCTTGCTGTATTTCTCCCCTATTTTAATGGTATAACAATAAGATAATAGCATGATCTTTTCCATAATCTTACATCAACTAACCTCAAAATATTTCATATGAAAAAATAAAAATAAAAACAAGCATTACCCGTCGTCTTTTTGTCATCAGCTTTGAACCCTTCAGCAGCGAGGTTGGAGAAGTCATCGTCTTCGAACGGGTTCCACGCCGGCTGTGTGGAGCTGTTGGTGGCACCAGCAGTGGATGCAGCTGTGCTTTGGTCTTGTGCTGCATCACAAAAGTTGGGCTGAATCGAAAGGCTTTGAGGAGATGTCAGTGATCTACAAGAAAAATGATCAACAGAAGTATCTCATAAATGCAACAAAGGCAGAGGTCATGGTAAAAATGTATGTCTTTAATTAATTTTTACATAACATGACTTTAAAAAAAAAACTGTTTTAGATTTTTAAAGACCACATGACTTTTCTTACGCAGGTCTGGATGCATAAAACAAAGATTAAAAACTTACTGACTGAGAGCAGCACTTCCATCGTCTCCTTGCAGCGGCTGTGAGAAGTCGTTGACCGGAACTAGCGCTTCACTCGGTTCATCTTGTTCTTCAGATGTCTTTGGAGTCTCAGGTGGAGTCTGATCAAGAAGATATAACAAGAAGCTGAACCAGGCAGAATACAAAATATAAAAGAACAAAATATACAATTGGTAGCTCCACAGCGCTCCTGTGTGTTGGGACTCTTACTGGCTGAGATGATATTTGGTTGATCTCATTGGAAGCAGGCTGAGTTTGGGCAGCTGATGGTTGAACGATCTCCTGCTGAACGGGTGCAGGTTTGCTGGGAGAAATCTGAGCGTCTGGCTGTTGAGTCTGGTTTGTCTGCTTGCGACGCACCGGGCGCTGAGGTGGGGCGGGGCTGGACGGAGTCTGTGCGGCCTGCTGGGAAGTGGAGCTGACCACAGAGGGAGGTGTGGTCTGCTGCTGGGATGTTGGCTGTGCTTGCGGTGCGGCATCGGCTTTAACTACTTGTGATGCTGCTGATGCCGCTGTCTCTCCTCCGGCAGCAGCAGCTGGCTGCACAGTCAGACACAAATACTGTATATGAGGCAAAGTCTGTCCCCCCCCCACAAAAAAAAAGAGCAATAGCTGCAGTTTTATTTAAACTATAACGGTTTCAAGCTCCCAAATCAATGCAGGAGGCATCAACTGAGACCTTGTAGGTAATTTTGACCCAAGTGCAGCAGGAAAGTTGAGACAGAAAAATTAAGAATATTTACAGATTCCCAACGCCTGTAGCCCTGACCTATATGGTAAACCTGTTATCACTTATTGGTTAGAAGATGAGATAAAATCATTCTTTAATGATTTATTCTTCTAGTCAAATTGAACATTTCAGATATTTCGAGCATAATTTTACCCAGAACAAATGAGGTCTTTTTTTCATACATATGTGTTGGACTTTCAGCTACAAATATTCAGGAGAATATTCCTCCTGTTTTGAGTAAACACTGTAAATGCAAAAAATAAATAAATAAATAAATAAATAAATAAAGTTATATACAGTATACTGTATATTTTTTTTTTCCTAGGAATCTAAACTACTAGGCTGCTAACTGCTGACTGGAAGGACCAAAACTTTTGATTTTGAAATAAATATTCCACCTGTCAAATAAGTGATTTTGTCTTGTACTGCATCACAAATTTTGCTGCGATAATGTTTAGCTCTGCAAAATTCTGTTAATCCTAATAAACTGTAGTGGTTTCGAAATACACTTAATGACTAGAAATAATATTTGATTTATATCGTTCATTTTAATTTCCCTACAAGATCAATTTGACTATAAAGAATATCTTGATATGTAATGAAATACTTAGAAATAGGAGTGTGGTTGTATTATATGTTACAACAGCCTGCCGCAGAAGATCATGCTCATCAGATCAAAGTCAAAACAACTGCAATACAAAATATGTGCGAATTTGCAAAAGACTCATTTAAATGACTGAGTGTGTACCTGTTTCTGTGAAGCTGCAGCTTGACTTGTATTGTTTTGTGTGTGGATGAGAGGCTGCGCTGACGTCCAGCCCTTCTGTGACTGGAGAGCTGCAGCTGGCTGGGAGAGGTCTAAGCTGACTCCTGCAGGATGTCAAACAAAGCACAACGGTATAGACATGAGTTCATTTTGATACAGTTTTATATGAGACCACATAAATTGCTAGATTTGCATTTACTATATTTAAATATGTATCATTAAAATGTACTAAAGATAATCTGTTACAAGCTCATACCTCAAAGTAATTTACAAAAAATAAAAAAATAAACTGAAAGAACTGACATCACTTGAAGCAGTGATGCAGGATGAGCACGAATAAAATAAAACATAAAAAAATCACATCACTTTGGAGCTATGGCTAGATTACTTTAATCTGCTTGCGTCTCAACCTGCATACTAGATCAGTTCCTGTGGGGAATTGGTGCACTCAATATGCACAGAGGTTTTGAGGAACTCATTTATGAACATTGTTTTAATTAAAAAGGCAGGAGAATAGTGACAGAGTGCCGTACATACCCACAGGCTGAGCCACACCACCGGGGACATTAGCCCGCTTGCGAGGGGTGAGAGCAGCAGGCTGGATGGGGAGGATGCCAGCAGCAGGCTGAGTGTGCACCGCTTTGGGCCTCTGACGAGGGGTGATGGAGGTTTCAGTGGTGGGAATAGGATCTGTCAGTCTGACAACAAAAGGACAAAGTTGCACTTCTTGTTAAACAAACAATGTTAACATGAATATTTAAGGAGCGTCAGAATAATATCATCCATTTTCTTTACTTTTTGTTTTGTTTTGTGGTAAAGCTGGTAACTACCTCCAACAGTTACTATGCAAGAGGCGGGGTACACACTGGACAGGTCACAAATCCATCACAGGAGCACATAGAGACAAACAACCACTCACACTTTTACCCACAACATGGACAATTTAGTTACCAATTAACCCAACATGCATGTTTTTGGTCTGTGGGAGGAAACTGGAGTAGCCGGATAAAGGCTGTCCAGAAGGTCTCAGGCCAGGAGGCAATCCTGCAACCTTCTCGCTGAGACCACTGTGCTGCCTTTTCACCCCGTTTAGCTTTAAGCAGTTAGCTCTACAAAATGTAGCATTATAACAGCTTTAATAGATCAAGGAGGAGAGAGGTCATGCTTGCCTTGGTTTAGTTTGGCTCTTCTTTGCTGCTGCAGCCTCACTTGCTGTGATTGGCTCAGGAAGTTTGGAAGGAATTGGAGAATTCTGGTAAAGAAAAAATAAAAATGACTAACAAGAAAATCTACATGAGACTTTTACAAGACAAAATGATTAGTTAAGGACTTTAAATATTCTATTATTGTGGGGAGAAAAAAAAAAACATTTTCCATTTGTATTTGATGAATCTGTCTGGGTTTTCTTCTCAAATTGTTACAACAACAGACATATCCATGTAAGTAAATACGTCCCAGCTAATTCCAAGAAGAAAATCAGCTTTTGATGAGATATAATTGAGTAAATCCAAATATAAGTTGATGCTCCTGGAGTTAAGAAAGACTGACCTTCACATTCTGAACAGGACAAGTCCGCTGAGCTAGTTTAAAAGCAAAGTGGGACACCTGATAGATGTCGGGCCTGTTGTCCGGGTCTGGGTCCAGCATGTACCCTGAAAAACATTTAGGAGAAATTAAGTATCAAGATCTCTGACAACAGCAATAGAATGGCAAAACCCAACAAAAAAAAGTGAATGTTGACACAAATAGGTACTAACGAATGAGGCAGTGAAGGTCATAAGAGTAACGAGAATTATCTGGAATGGTGAAGCTGCCATCACAGATGGCCACCTGGCTTTCACCAAAGGGGAGAGTGAAGAAGCACAACTTGTACAGCAAACAGCCCAGCGCCTGGAGAGGAAAAACCGCATGCAAACCCAGTCAAAGAAGAGAAGAGGAGAGAAGAAGAAACAGACCATCACAAGAAACACCTCCCCCCACCAAAATAATTACATCAAATTTCAACAGTTCACATTAGAATCATAGATACCGGTACCTAAAAGGTCAACTAGCTGTAAATGATCGTCACTTGAAGATCTTTTTCATTAATGACAGTTCGTGAACCAGGCAGGTTTGTCATATCACTCACCCAGACATCAGCCTTTGTGGTGATAATCTTGTTATTGTAAAGGTTTACCATTTCTGGAGAACGATACGATAAAGTTGTGTATCTGAAACAAAATAGTAAGAAAAGACCAACAAAGTAGTGAGAAAGATGCATATTTTACCGAGGTTCTACATTAAAGAAACTACACAAAGTACTACATTCCTAAAAGTACAAATACCGTATTTTCCGACATATAAATCACACCTTTTTTGCATAAATTTGCAAGTCCTGTGACTTATACGCCAAAGCGACGTATTTTTGTGTCCCCCCCCCCCCCCCCCATTTACAACCAATTTTTTGGCTAATATATGACTGTTTTCATTCATTCCGACATGGGAAAAAAATTTAATATTAACATTTGCAGCTGCTAGAGGGCCCTCAAGCATTATGGCAAGTAAAGTGTCTCATTAATAGGTAAAAGTGGCTATTAATGAGACACTTGGCTTGCCATACCAAGCCACATTCATCTCGCTCCGGAACTCCTGGAGCAAACATCAAGTCAGCTTCATTTCGCTGCGCCACCTTGGCGAAATACAGTTGATTTGACCATTAAAGTGCATTTATTAAGGGCACGTTCAACTGAGACACATCTTTACTATAATGTCAAGCAAACAAATAATTGTTTTTAGGTGGTTATCTTGTTAAATTTCAAAGAACTGTACAGCATTCCTCCCTCTGTACGCTCCCACAGCCGCAAATCACTTTTGAAAATGCAGCTGATCTGACTGTCAAACTGCATTTATTAAGGAAATTTTAAACTGAGACACACCTTTGCTTTAATGTAGGGCAAACAAATAATTGTTTTTAAGTGTTAATCTTGTTAAATTCTTGTTATAGTCCTCCCATGCACAATCCCGCTGACATTTGGCAGCCAATCGATTTTTAGCACTACACCAGCCCACATTTCTGGGTGGTCAGCAGCGACGAGTAACAAATGCAACGCATCAGCGATGACGCATAATAGATGCAACTTATACGGCGAAGCGACTTATGCATTTTTCTACTTCATAAGACATATTTGGACTGATGCGACTTATACGGTGATGTGACGTGTACGGTGGCAAATGTGGTACTCCTTGAAGGAATGTATATTGCTTGCCACCATCAAATATTATTAAAAACAATGAGTTTGTGCAATCTGTTAGTGCACAGAGTTTATTACTCTCAGCTACAACCACAAGTTTTAACTCAGTATCTATAAAAAATGCATGAAATGTAGCCATTTTTGTATTTTCTAAGGTTAGTTGTTTATGGCGGACATCTTATATTGGATTGGAATAAACCTGTTCAAAATATCACATTACCTAAAATAAGTGCTAATAAATAAAAACATAAACAAGAGGCACAAACTTTTTGATCTCTTCCTCCACCACGGCCACTCCTTCAATCTGCGGGTTCTGAAATTTGTTTGTGGCGCTGCCAAAGTCACACAGCACATAATGACCTTTGTCGTGCAAAAGGATGTTCTCCACCTGCAGATATACAAGAACTATTACACACAGATCAAATGAGCTGTGTGGTTAAAGACAATATAATTGTTGTTGACTCTGAAAAAACACAAGGTTTTCTTGCCAGGGTTGGGCCCACACATCCAAGACCTTAATCAAATTGACCGAATTAAGTTATGCTTCCCTCCATATGGATCAAAACTATTAAACTGTGAGTGCAAATCATTGTAGCTACACAGCTCTTTTTCAGAAGGTGAGGTTATGTCAAGCATTACAATAAGTTACATTCTCCTCTCCTATTAACTCAATGAATAATTAAACACAGCTTCCTCTCACAAGCGAACATACTAATCAGAATTTTTCAAGAGATCTCAGCAGGGTGATCTATGGTAGGCAATACTGCTGAGTTAACACAATTAGACTGGATGACATCACAGCACGTTGCCTTATCGAGCATTTACACACAAACGTTCCAAAAGCTGAAGCAAAAACAGCTGATGTTCACTGGATTCAAGGCTCTCACTCTTGCTGAGCTTAAAAAAAAGGAGGAGGCTCAACGTCATCCGTCATCGTGTATGTCACCTTTAGGTCTCTGTGGACGATTGGCGACTTTCGCTGGTGCAAACGAGACACAGCGTCACAGGTGTCACAGAAGATCTGAAGCACCTCAGACTCTGTGAAGCCAGTCTGCAGCCTCTGATTCATCAGATTGACCACCTGTCCTCCTGTAAAAGTAACACCCAGAGAGCAAATAGTCACATACTTCTGATGTTAGTCACCCTTCTTGTTAGCAGCCCCGTGCATTCATCACTCACCCTTGCAGTAGTCCATCAGAATGAGAACCTCCCATACATCCCTGGATCCCATTGCTGTGACACTGGAGTCCAGATAACCAACAATATTCTTGTGGCCGACAAGATCTTTCTGCAAGAATAAGAACACTAGAATTTGAATGGTTGAAGGTGGGAGGTGCAGCATGAGGTTATCCCCTGCAGAGGGCGCTGCAATGGAAAGCTCCATCTGAAATCTGTTAGGTAATGAAATAAAAATGTCAAATATTGCAGCTAAAGTGAAACACTGTCTGTGTGAGGAGTGAAAGCAAACAGAGACCTGGAGGGAATAAAGAGAAAGAGGTTAAAAAGGCTAAACAGGGCCAACAATATGCCTGGTCTTATTGAGTGTTTGTCAAATGATACAATCTGCCTTGTTTTCAATTTGAGCACCAATTGCTTCCTTAATTCCTGTGTTTTCTTTAACACAAAGAAGGCAAGAACACTGTGCAAACTGTAAACAGAAATAATGCTAAACTTTTAACATCACTGAATATTTCCAGTTTCAGATTGGATTTTGTAGTATAGTATTAATGTTGATTATAAAAGCATTCATTTTATTTTCAGCATTACCAAGTAAAAAAAACCTCAAAGATTTACTTTACACAAGTACAGTAGTCCCTTGTTTATCATGGGGGATTCGTAACCTGAAGCCCCGCGATAAGTGAAAAACCGCAAAGTAGGAATAGTAGTACAAGTAGTAAGTAGTATATATATATATATACATATATAAAGTCTATAAATAAATATCAATAGCAAAGTAGACATTTAAATATGTATGATCATTTAAACCATAAAAAACCAATACCGAAACAACAAAACCTCTTCACACAGTACTGTATTAGATTAAAGTATATGAAAATAACACTGACACAAACTGAATTTGTCCTAAAAGTCAGTGTCTGTGTTAAGTAAGGCACGTCACACATGTAGGTTTCCTTCCAAAAACTTTTGTTTTGCAGAGGCCTTCGTGCGTGGTGCTACCCAACAAAACCACAAGAGCATCCAGACAGCAGTCGTTTCATCTCAGCAACTCACCATGATCTGAATCTCCCTCTTGCACACCTGCAGATCATGCTCATTGTTGACGTACATCCTCTTCAGCGCACAACGAACCCCTTGATTTGTTTTCACGAGAAACACGATTGCAAAACCACCTACAAGAGAAGAAAACACAACTGTCAATCAGATGTACAACAGACACACTGCTCTTCCATGCTGAAAAGGACATCACTGTTGTAGCCTTTTTGCAGGCATGAGTTTCTTTGATCTTTTCTGCCTCGTTACTTCAGAACCCGTTAGTGTCCATCCTCATAGTTTGCATCGGTACAGACAATCAGGACCACATGGTGCTGCCTTAGCATTATCTATTAGTCATGCCATCGCTGGAGGGTTTACGTAGAGCCTAACCATCTGCTGGTGCAGCTCAGATAACAAATTCACTCTGCTGTGTTTAACTGTGACAGCATCATCAGTTTCAGACAGCTTTTACCGCACAATCAACTGGACATCTAATAATACAACGGTATAGCAGAGTGGTACTGTAAGTCTGGGAGGAACGGGAGGAACGGGGAGGAGGGTGTGCATTAAATACTGATGCATGAATTCTAATTAACAGTTTTATTATTTGGGCACTCAATTTGATTTTTTTTTTTTAAACTGGCAGAAAGATACAAGTGATTACAGACTCATGTTCGTGCTGCTGTTGTTCGGCGTATAGTTTCTAAACTATAAGCGTTTAGCGCATTTCTTAGTTCATAGCTTATATTTTATTACTGTTTTTCTTTTACAAGTTAAACTTTTGTGGATGTAACCGGGACCCTGTGTACACAATTTTGTTCCATCACATGTGCCACATGTGATCCGAATGACAATAAAGAAACCTTGACCATAATTAGGATCAGAAAATGGAATTACCCTACCTTTGGTTAAAAAAAAAAAAAAAAAAAAAAAAAAAAAAAACACATGAACATACTATTAAATAAAATACCCAAGTTCAGCAACTAAACTGCAGGATTAAGTCACTCCAACATTATATTTTGTACAATTACTATACTATTTATGTATTGACATTATGCTTTATTGGATGTGAGTCGTCCGTCCTAAAATTTGACAACATTTTTATTATTAAAATGAAAGGAAATAATGTTTTGTGTATGCGTTTGTACCGGTAGCAAAATATCCCATACAGCGGTGGACAAATTTAAATGAAACACTCAAAGTAATCGTTAGATAGACATCTACAACGTATTAACTTTCGGAGCCAGCACTGTTCAAGATGGCCCCCACAGCTCTAAACAACCTTAAACACAAAGATAACTATGAATTTATAGCTAATGAGCTAAAATTTGGCGTGACAGTAGCCGAGAGTCGATCCCAACACATACTCCAAGCATGTGAAACTTTTCCATTTACCATATTGTGTGTTAGCATAATATCTCATGAACCACTGGAGGGATTTTAATGAAACTTTCAGGAAGCAATCATTGGATGTTAAATTTCGGGGCCAGTCTACCCATTCAGAGCGAATCTACACAAAAGCAGCTACAACTCAGCATTTTGTTAAAGGCGTGAAGCTGAACTGTGCTGTGGTTGTAGCCGAGAGTCATCCCCATCATCATCTGAGAGCTGAGTGTGCAAACTTTTTAAATGACGTCATCAGGTGGGCTTCTCACCTTCAGCAATGATCTCCTCCACGGTGACTTGGTGTCGCCCGACAGTGAAGCCTCTCCCGATGAAATTTCCGCCTGCGTGACTGGACCCGGAGCTGCCACCTCCTCCAGAACCGGGCCCGGAGCTGACCAACTCCCGGCGAGAATCAAAGAACTTCCGCATGTCGTCGAAAACGACCAGGAGCGAGGCGTATTTTTTTTGGCTTCACGTTCACACACAGCAAAACGATCAGCCGTTTTCCTGATCAAAAGGCTTGCTATTGCACCGATATATAATCTGCAACGCAGCTCAAATAAAAGTAAACTTGTCAAGTCTGTTTTAAAACGTGTAGCCTTTGTCAGTTATCATGATGCTGAGAGATTTAATTTTTTGGGGTGGAAATTGTCCCTGTCGCTAGTGGAGCGGTTGCGACTAGCAGGGTTATGCAAGTGAATTACACCACACGGGAGGTTAAAGCATCTCCGGAGAAAGTGTTTCTTTCACAAGCCATCCAGCTGTTCGTGCTCGGCTGCTGCTGAAAAAAAAAAAAAAAAGGTCCATCGCCTCCATCTCGGCCAGCCATTAGCAAGCTAGCTAAGTTGCTAGCTACTTACGCGTTATGACATTTCGTGTAAGGTTATCCTCTGAAGATGATGTCTTCGGTATTTGTCAGCAGAAATTTTGTTCCCATCTTCGGTTAAAAAAAAATAAAAAGCACTGTAGCCACGTTTGACGCCTCGTAGCTGAATCACCCGTGCGGCTATTTGGTTGCTTCCATTTTTTTTTAAATATAAAAACTGTGATTTTTTTTTTTTTTAGTTAGCGTTAACGCGACGCCTCCAACAAACGTCTAGTTGGCACGAAACTAACGCCTACTAAACATAAACATGACACATATGTCACCACGGAGTCAACACGCACAATAACTACACTGGGATTTCAACGCAGCGGTCTAACCTATGCAACCACAGCAATCTTTGGCTGCCTGCGATATCGCAACATCCTTGCTGTTGCTGTTGACGCACGAAGGGATCTCTGGGTATTGTAGTTCAGAAAGAAGCTTTCTTTGATGGGCAAGCTGACTGAGCATATAATAGCAGCACATATTGAATTGTTACATTTCAGAGTTACTACTCCTAATTTTTAAAGTAGACATTAACTAAAAAGTGCTATTTGAGATGTTTAAAATATGTTTAATATCCTAAGAACGTTGTGACTATTGAACGTATCAAAGAAGTAAACATTTTTTAAAGAAAATCAAAGATTAGTGATGATTTTATTAGTCTTAGAATTAGAATACAGAATGATATTAACAGAATGATATTTGAGATATTAGAAGTGATGAAGCGTGGAAGATAAACAAAAGCTCTTCTAGATATCTGAAATATTCCTTTTGAAAGTACAAACTTCCATTGCAAACAATAAAATCAAGCATAAAAACACTATCCTAAACTCTATGGAATGAGGGATTTTGATCCAGTAGTGCTATTCTTAAATACTACTGATTGTGAACAAAACACTTGGCTGAATCTGCAGATAAAACAAGTGGAAGCTTAAGTCAACCTTAGGCTGGCTGAAGTCTTTTATAGGTATATTTTGGCAGAATCAGACAAGCGTAGAACCTTGGAGAAGATGTTTGGATGGAAACATAAAAGCTGCTAAATGTTAAAAGAATGACACCTGTCAAGAACAAATATCAGGGATCAAAGGTCGGTGGAGTGCCATCAGTTCAAGCTCATGCAGTTTTTGCAATGCATCTTCTACCATGAATTTACAGTTGAAACCCAGCCTTTATATCTGCACATTTTATTCACCAAATCTGTGGTAAATATGTATAATACATCAAAACTACTGGACTTGTCCATTCCTAATGGCTCTTTCATATCACCTTTGTTGATTAAATATCAATCACTTCAACTGTTTCCAATGGATAAAAATGTAGTTAATCAATTAGATGGACATATTTTTTAATTTAAGGGGACATTAACCATCATTATGAGGTTTGTTTTATTGCTTTTTTTGTTGTTTTCATAACATTGCATACCTTTATACTATTAGACATTAAAACAATTACCTAAACTTACTATACCACTTTATTTACAAAGCACTTAAAATATCAACAAGGCTATCCAAAATGCTGTACAGTACAACAAAACAAACAAGCACAGGTCAAGTGATAAACTACATTATAAGAAGTAAAAATAAGCTATAGGTAAAACAAATAGCAAAACAAATAAAACTTAATAATAATAATAATAATAATAATAAGAAGAAGAAGAAGAAGAATGATAATAATGATGATGATGATAATGATAATTATAATTGCCAAGAGGCCTGGGTGGCCCTGAAGCGGAAACTTGAAGAAGAACGCTCCTACTTTTATGGGCGACCACATTTATGTGACATAAACATCAGATGGAGAGATGAAAAATGGTGAACCTTCATCTGATCACATTTATCAACCAGGAACTGATCAGTGATCCACTGACAGAGACCAGGCAGCATCAGAGGTCAGTCCCAGGTCAACCTGCTCCTGCTGGTAACTAAAATGGACCACACCAGGCACAGACCACACATCAAGATGGTCCCAGTTTATCCCTATAGAGGCCAAACTGTGTTAACTGGACATGTTATCAGATCCTCCCTGACACAGCTGCAGCCAGCCTGGGAGGACTGGAGCTGTCAAGTTTGGAAGCTGTCAGTCTCAGCCAAAGAGAGGAGATTGTGTTAAAGATAACAAGATGGACCAGAAGAAATGGAGACTGAAGCTTTTAAAGTGCATCTTTTCCTTGTTTCATAACCAGAGAAAGGAGGTGGTAGTAATCGTATTATGCATAACCATGAAATGATGTAATCTAAAAAGCTAGTCCTTGTTAGAAACAATAGGAGTCAGAATATTTTAATCGATATGAATAATCATCACGGGAGTTTATAAGCACCACATGCACCCTCGAGAGGAAGCAGTACTTCAGATTTTTTTTTTCTTTTTTGATTTTGATATAACTTATACTGTACTGTATGTCAATTTTTAAGCACACCTTTTTTATTCTTTTCCCTTTTAATAAATCTTTGCCTGCATGTGTGCACAAAACTGAACCAGCTGCTCCTGGGTGATTCGTCCAGGTGAGTTACTTTTAACATTTTTCTTCTGGGTTCTTTATATAGAGTACAGGGCACCACACCTGTCTCGTCTACAGTGAGGATCACACAATGACTCTGGTCATAGACAAGTGGAGCAGACCTTGAACCTCCCAGCTGTGGCTGGATCAACAACAGGAGAACTGGTTATCAGTAGTTGACATTGGTCAAAGGGGTCTGAGGTTGTGGCTTTATAACAATAATAATGATAATTACATTTTCATTCAACCTTTATTTATACAGGTTAATCCCACTGAGCCTTGTGGACTCATTTACAAGCGAGACCTGATTAAAGCATCTCTTTAGCCTGTACCAGTTAAACTTATGAAGGTTTGTTGAATATCTGAGTATTTCCTAACATAACATCACTCAATTTATTTATATTGATTAATATTTAAAAAAATCTGCTGTGAGAATTGTTTGATTATATGTTACAACAGCCTGCCACATAATTTTGTTCTGTACGATTATTCTAATACTGTACTGTAATGTGTACACATTTATTAACATCTGTATTTTTCACGTAGCGGCGTCGACAGACTGTAAATACAACTGTTATTTCGTTGTGGTATTTGTTTATGATGACTGAAATTACAACACGTACTGAAATAGCCTACCTTGAAAAATACTTTTAATTTCGAACACAGTCATTAATATTATAACTAAACAGTAGTTGTTTGAAGAAGATTATAAAACAACAAGTGCGCTTTAAAGGCAAATGTGTTGCGTCTTGATTGAACGTGTCCCCTTTCAGACTGTGACGATGTTCCGTGAACGCAGCAGTGAGTTGTAAAGCAAACGCGGAGAGAGAGAGAGAGAGAAAGAGAAAGAGAAGGAGCATCCCAGTGGGCGGGGCGTGAAAGCCATTGCGGACGGTTAAAAAGTGTCGGTGTGGGGGTGTTGTTGTGCTACCTGGCTGTCAGGCTTCAAGCAGAATAAGTAATCCTCAAAACAGGTAAATTAGAAGTTAATTTAATCTCCAGTCGTGTTTTTTCGTTTGAGTTTAACTAAAGAAACTCCAGACGGGCGGCCAGCGTCTGACTGCAGCCGCAGGGTGTGACCACTAACTAAGTTTACGTCAAGTTCAACTTTCAACTGCTCTTCCTGAGTATAGTTCCGCTTTAAGCTAATGGTTTATCCTTAAAGTTAAATTTATATATTCCCTTCTGAGCGTTTGAATCTTAAATGTATGTTAGATGAAAACATTTCACGGGCAGTAACGACTTTAGGAAGGTTATGACTCCATCTTTTTTTTTTTTTTTTTTTCATTTAAAATAAGAATTCCGTCTTATTATTCGACTTTCATGAAAAAAGCTGACTTTCCTTGTGATCACTTTCCAAGAAACATAAATAAGAAGCTATAAGCGTTGCTGTGATCACAATTATTGTTAAAGCTTTTTCAAATTGCAATATTTAGGTTTGTACTGTATTTGTTTGCTTCATACTAAATGGATCAGATTTGCATGAATTCAAATTAGTGTCCATTATGGTGCACCTCAGGGAGTTGTGTTTCAAGCTGCTTGGTTTAGACATCATATGGGTGTGTGTGAACTGAAGGGTTCTAGTTTTTGCAGCACACAAAAGTTAGTCTTAGTTGCTCGGTAGTTTGATCAGTAAATGTTTCAAGAACAGAAGACCTCTTTCAGTTTTCTTTAGAAACTGTCATGTATTCGATTACCACTGGAAAGAAGTTCTGTCAATGCACTGATGTTTGAACAAAAGCCTGCTGTGCGGAACTGTTTCCACAATATATTGCCTAGCTAAATGGACTTTGACACACATTTAATTAATTAATCAGGAGCTGGTTGTAGGTAGGAGTGTATCCCCACTACGTTTCCTCTCCGTGGAGTAATTACAGGTGTGTCCAAACAAACACGGGCTTAGTGGGATTAACTCCTGGAACGCCAGCGCTGATGAATGAACAAACAAGTGTGATGGAAATCAGCCATCTTTACCCGCTTCTTCCTTTTTGGGGCGCGAGGGTGATGGAAACCCTTTCTGAGAACATGGACTGCATGCAATATTAATACTGTACAGTAATTACTTTTTTCTGCTCCTTTAAAGCTCTTCAGATCTCCTGAGTCCAACCTCTTTCTACGATGGCAGCAGTAAGTCTCTCCCATAGAAACAGACTAGTTGTGTGCATTAAAAACTTTCATGCAATGTAACTTTTTTGCATGTATTTGAGTAATTATTCACTGCATTAAACACTATTTTATTTGTGCATGACCAGACATTGCAAAATTATTGTTTTTGCAACTAAAGCGTTAGGAATAAGTGTTTTTTTGTTGACTTTGTGGTCATTTTGAAGTGATGTCAGCTCAAAATGCACCATCTCAGTCAATTTCATCCTCATATTCATTTACCTCTGACATGCAGCTGTCGTCCGTTTAATCTGCAGTGTAGTACTCCGCGTTCATTCATCCATCTCTTTACCCGCTTGATCTCGTACAGGGTCACGGGGAGCTGGTGCCTATCTCCAGCTATCACTGGGCCTGGAACGGGGTACGCCCTGGATCGATCGTCTTTCCATCACAGGGCGCTCTGAGTTTACTTACTCCTTATTCATTTTTTAGATTCTCTTGTGTGAAGTTCTATATTTTCCTAATAGGTCAAAAATAAATTGCATAGTTCTTAAAGCTTGGCTTAAATGGTGCAAGTAGAAACTTCAGTTTATTACCCATGAACCGATGTGTAATAAACTGAATTAAATGTTTTAAAATCAGTGACGATGCGAATTGATTTTCAAAATTAAATGCATAAAAATGACTAAAGGTGGGCCGGTGTGTGTGAAAACTGAAATGCTGCAGTGTTTTATTACAAATGACTCTTAAAAAGGTTTGATTGCTGTGGGGCCTTAAGCTCTTGTGGTGTTTTATTTTACAGAAAACATTATAAATATGTCATTTTATGAGCAGATTGGAAATCGTGGCACTGTGAAGGAAGCGGCGGGCTTCAACGCCGACGCAGACGCCCAGAAGCTGAGAGATGCCATGAAGGGAGCTGGTGAGTGAACGAGCGGCAAACCATCATCTAAGGATATTTCTAAAAATCTGTGTGGGGAAAAAAAAAAAAAAAGAAGCAGTTCCTCCCAAGCTCCAGAGGAAAGTTAGAAGAGCTGCTCAGCATTTGTGTTGTCATGACTGCTTTTAAATTTTCCATTTTCACCGCTTGCTCATTCTTTGACCTTTCGCTTTACTTCTCGCTCTGGATACGCAGCTAAATTAATCCTAACGGTGCTGATCAGGCAATCGTAAGCAGTCGCACCGTTCTTGAATGATTTCAAGCTCAGCTGACAAACATTCAGACATAAATTCTCAACGTCAGCATATCTCAGTGAGGAATGTTGACATTGTTAGTGTTTAGTCTAATCAAATGCCCCTGATTCCAGTTTTGTGGTCTTTTGCTGACAGATGGTTTCAACAAACAACACTGTGTCAGGATTATCTCTGAGGCTGCAGCAGTGATTCCTACGGTGGCCCTAAGGTGTAAATGAACAACATTTGGGAAAAATAAATAAATAAATAAAATAAAAACGCAACAAAAACAACCAAAACAACAACAACATTTGAAAAAGCGGAATTACATCAAGCCAAAGCAGAAGTGGTCGGAATCACATTTGCAAAAATGGAATCACACTAGAAAAAAATGGAATTAATTAGAAAAAATGGAATTACATTAGAAAAAAACGAATCACGTTAGAAAAAAATGGAATCACATTTGAAAAATGGAATTACATTAGAAAAAAAGATTATAAACTTTTTGAATAATTCCATTTTTTCTAATGCAATTCCATTTTTTTCTAATGTAATATGTTTATTTAAATGTAATACCGTTTTTTTCTAATGTAATACCGTTTATTCTAATGTAATTCAGTTTATTCAAATGTGATTCCATTTTTTTCTATTGTAATACCGTTTATTCACATACAGGTAGTCCTCGACCTACGAACGGGTTCCGGACCTAAGGACCGTTCGTAGCTTGATTCTGCCGTAGGTCGGAACCGAACGCACATGGAGCCGTAAGTCCGCGAATACGGCCGCAAATCGAAACCGAAACT
>JARVLU010000528.1:18762608-18781107 GCA_031762415.1 Simpsonichthys santanae | reverse complement strand
CCAGTTTACGACCGAATCAGTATCCGACCGGGTTGTTGGAACGGATCTCGGTCGGGAACCGAGGACTACCTGTATTTTCCTTGTCAGAATGAATGAAATGGTCAGATCTCAGCCAAAAATTGGGTTATAAAAATGGGAGGAAAACATATTAGCTGTTTTGGTGCATAAGTCGCAGAACTTGCAAATTTATGCAAAAAGGTGTGACTTATACGGCAAAAAATACGGTAGTACGAATAAATCACTGTGTCATCACTTACTGTGGATTTTATTTAGTTAATCTTTGATTTGTTGGTTAAAAATAATAAATGAGATCTTCAGAAAGCCCATAGAACTACAACTTGAAGAAAGTTTGGCTGCTTGGTGACTAAATATTAAGAAAATGGACATGGCCTCAATCTTTTGCACAGCACCGAACATCTTTTGTGCTAATTTAATAACACAACCACCCACCAGAAACAAATAAATGAATAATGTTCTGCCCATAATTGTCATATAAATACTATTTCCATGAATAATAATGATTATGGTAATGTGCCCTGTAACACTTAATCATTATTATATTTTAAAACGTCTCTGCAGAATATGGGAAGAGCCTGGAGGACGCAGTGTGTGGGGACACATCTGGAATGTTTAAAAGGGTTTTGGTTTCTTTACTCACGGTGAGCAAACATTAAAACACACGCTGCTCTTGTTTCAGCCAGTTCCTTCAGCTGTCGGGTCTTAAAGGCAGCCGAAACGCATTTCAAATAAAGTACTTTGTACACATTAAATACTGTATGTGACATAAACCAATCACATTTAGGTTCCATTTTGTTGTATGTCTTTGTTCAGATGTACCTACAGCTGTGTTCTTAGTACTTTTCATTGAAGTATACATCAGAATTGTTTAAGTACATTTGCACATACAAGGAATTTGATACATATACTTTTATACACTGATGAAAACAAATGTTCACTGACTAGACAGAAATGTTAAGCAGTTTTTTGTTGCTGTTTTTTGGAACATGTGGTGACTATCTTTTCCACGAAAGAGGAATAAGTCAGTGGAAATGTTGATTATTTCAATATTTCTTCAGCCACGTTATTAATTTCTTTACTTGTTTTTTTTTCTCTTAATGGTCCTGTTTGTTTGTATGGCAGGCTGGGCGAGATGAGAGTGACAAAGTGAACGAGGCCCAGGCTGTTCAGGATGCCAAAGTAAAAACTTTTTCATTCCAATGAGAAATAAATCTTTTGCCAGGATTAAGCTTTTACATGAAATATAATTTGTTTGTGATTGTAGGACATCTATGAGGCTGGAGAGGCTCGCTGGGGCACGGATGAAGTCAAATTCCTCACAGTTTTGTGTGTTAGGAACCGAAACCATCTGCTTCGAGGTATCTTTTTTTTTTTTTATTTTATTTTATTTTTTTAAATAAAAAAACAGGGCTGAATGTTCTGGCCTCAGAAATATTGAGCTATACGTATTGTGAGTTTACTGCCCCCTTGTGGCAACTTAGAGAACAACACCCGTTCAGTCAGTAACAATCAACTTCCTTTTCTATATTTTACTGCTCCATCATTGTTATATTTATCATTCCTTGAATTGTTTCTTCTTTCAGTGTTCGAAGAGTATCAGAAAATTTCTGGCAAAGACATCGAGGAAAGCATCAAGCGAGAGATGTCTGGCTGCCTGGAAGACGTCTTCCTTGCAATAGGTCGGTTTCTTTAACCACCGATTCCTTCAGAGGGGAATCAATTAACGATTTGATTGATTTTAATTTGGTTCTGAACGTCCACTTGGGTTGGCTTTCTTTATGAAATGTAAAAAAAAAAAAAAAAAAAAAAAACTAAATATAACGAGTTCCATATTAAACTAGAAAAATCCAATATCTTTTTTAATTTTCAGGCTCTTTTTGAAAGTAAGGTTAGCAGCGTGTTCTAAAAACATTAAGTTAAGCACTTTGTTGCACCTTCTACAGCTGAGGAGATGTGTCTAGGATGTATTTCTGTGTGAAGTTTCTGTGCTCTCCTTGTGCATGTGTGTATTTTCTCTCTCAGTCCAAAACTGCACGTTTCATTCATTGGAACTAATCTAAAGGAGGTTTTACATTCATTAATGTGTACACAGTAAAACAAAGTGCTTTACTCCAGATTAAAACAGAACAAAATATTAAAGGGAAGCAACAAACCAGCACAGAGAAACACATAAAATGAAATTTAAGATGAATAAATTGTAAAAAAAAACTTTCAAGAAATGAAGAAATGTGGAAAATCAATTTGTTCATAAGGAAACACTTAAGGATGGTATAAAATGTACAATTTATGAACCATAAAAACTTCAGTTTTACAATGTAACGATTGGTAAAGGTCAGTATAATTAAGATAAATTTAAGTAGAAGTTAAACTAGAGTCTTGTTTCCTTCAAAAGTAAATCTAGAATGACTAAAATAACACATTTCATTTCACAGGTGAGACCCATAATAAGAAAAGAGGCCTCAGTGGGTTTTGGTTCTACCTTCAGGTCCAATCAGAAGGTCTTTTCCAGAGGCTTTGAGAGTAGGCCTGTCACAATAGCAGATTTTGCTGGGCGATTAATTGTCTTAGAAATTATTGTGATAAACGATAATATTGTTTGAAATTTGACAATAATTAGAAATTACTGTCACATTCAAGAAAAAAATATTGGTAAATTTTTGTGCGTAGTACCTTTTTTTAACCACTGGATGGCAGTATAAGACTGTTTAAACCAAAGGATGGATAGTGAGGGAGCGAGCAGCGTGTCTTTTTAAGAAAAATGGGAGGGACGCCCCTTGACGTGACATGGGCTGTCTCTCCTTCCTGTTTTTCGATTCTCAAAATGGTGGATGCTCTGTGTGGTTTGAGCTCTTTAGCATAGCACTTGTCACACAAAGCTTTTAATAAAAAATCAGTAAACAAGTTCTCAGCTTCTTTTTGTAGAGGAAAACAACTTTTTAGACAAAGGCACAGGTTTCAACTGTGAATTTTGGAGTTTTGACAAGACGGAGGTTTTTTTTCCTGAGGTCGGCCTGTTAGCTTAGCTCGTAGCTTAGCTGCTTTTAATGATCCAAAAACATGATTTTTTGGATCATTAAAACATATTTTAAAGAGAAAGTGAGGGGTGAGTGAAGGAGTTGAGCTTTTCTTCATCCAGTGTCTTCAGTAGAAAGAGAGAGACAAGAATAAATGATAAAGCAGATAAATGAAAATGAGATCGATAATTTTCATTTATCATTCGATTAATTGATTTATTGTTTATTGTGACAGGCCTAGCTTTGAGGAGGACTCATAAAGTAGAAGCAAATCTGATAAATAGATGATATTAAAACCATAAACAGGTTTAAAATCCAACCAAGAGCCCTTAAATTGTTTTTAAACACAGAAATTTAAAAAAATAGGGAGTTAAGCGCACAATGTTTGTGCAGAGATGGGAACCAGCAACCCTAAAGATACAGGAAGTAATGAATCAAGTATTTTTTTTCTCTAGTGGGTGACGTCTGTGAACTGTGTTCTGATAACAGGCTTCATTTTCCTTCCTTGTTCTAAAGGATGCACTCTCAGTGATTCCTAAAAATAATTTCAAACTTTGGTTCCTTAAAGCTCAGAAAGTTTTCTTCACTTCACCTGAGAGCGACATAAATGAGCTCGAAGACAAATCGAGGCAGAAAACTCCACGTCAGTTTTGGAATATAGTTTTTTTTAATTATTATTATTATTGTTTACATAAAATACATGCACATAAACATTGGTTACTTGTGCTCACTGAAAATAGTTTTGATAGAAGACACATGATTGTTTTGTCTGATGACGGACTGTGTATTTGATCTTAACGTTTTACGTTGTGCTGTTGCTCGTGTGACTTTTAAACACTGAAAATATTAAAATAATTTGATTATTTGCAAATTCATGCTCATAAAAGTTATTTTTAAACTGTTCAAATCTTTTATTTTCTCCTTGGATACCAATGGATGGCTGTGGGATGATCCCAGTACATTTATTTATTTTACTAATCCAATCTTTACCATGTTGGTTCTAAAATGCAGACAGTGACAATTTTAAATTATTATTACATTTCTATCTTACATTATCTTTAATATTTTCTAGTCAGGTTTGAGTAAGTAATAAATTGCATACGACTGTGTGTTTCACCAGCTTTCACAACTATTTATTTTTTATTTTTAGTACAGTAAAAATGTCCATGTAATAAAACCTTTATTTTTCTGCTTTGCAGTGAAGTGCATGAGGAACAAGCAAGCGTTTTTTGCTGAACGATTATACAAATCAATGAAGGTACGATTTTGATTCTTCTTTTGCATTTTATAATGTAGAAGTTTAAAGTTCTTGTGTGTCTTTCTGCACCGTCATCGTGGTTTTACTATGAAAACACTTGAGACACTTTTGTTTCTTTCCCTTCAGGGGCTGGGCACCACAGACAGTGTCCTCATCAGAATAATGGTCTCCAGGGCTGAAATCGACATGCTGGACATTAAGGCTCAGTTCCTAAAGATGTATGGAAAGACTCTGCACTCCTTCATCAAGGTGAGGCCTGGACACGAGCTGCACGCAGTTTATCAGCTGCCATCTAATAACGATAATTGCAATTGGAGATTTATGTGTTTTGCCTTTGATGCGACTTTGGACACTGTCCCTCCTACACAAGCAATCTTTCTTTTTGTTTTTTTTTTTTTGTTTTTTTTTGCACCCAGAAGTTTGATTTGTATTCTCACAATAAATTTGGATGTCTCACAGAACTTTGTTTGTTTTCAGGGGGACACATCTGGTGATTACCGCAAGATCCTGTTGGAGCTGTGTGGAGGCGAATAGAGAAACTATCAGAGCAACAATCAGACGTCTCGGTTACTTTAAACGCATCATGTTGAGATTCTTCTTTCGTTCTTTGTTTTCCTAATGAACTCAGTGCCTTGTTTTACAATTTGTACCAACAATTAAACCAAAGACAAATGCTCTTTTACACGCCTGCCTTTTCCCTCATTCAACTCATCTTAATTAACGGCGTTAAAGCTACACAAGCTTCTCTCGCATCTTAAAACCGATAAACGATGACCTCCATCTTTCTCTCCTTGCAGGGCAATACTTTCATCACGCGTGAAATCCATTTGCCTAATTGGTCACAACGATCCTCATCTGTTGAGTCAGCCTCGATTCTTTTGACTCAATTACATTAACAGGTTGCCAGCTCGACTTGCGAGGCAGTAAAAAGTGCTCCAATCATTGAAAGACGATAGATCTGCTTCATCACGTGCAGGAAGTACTCAGGTTGACCACAAGGTGGCGCCAAAACAACTAGTTTATCTTTGAGGTTTGCTGTCCACTAAACAGTTTATAAATGGTATGTTTATGTTTTTACCACACTAGAACTCATTTAATAATTTATATTTTTGTGCTCACTGTCTGATCCCTTTTTTAAAAGTAGCCTTGTTTTAATGCAGCAAAACATTCAGCTCATCACTTTGTTAAAAAAAAAAAATTGAGCGAGACAAAAACAAAAGCCTTACAAGATTAGTTCTTCATAACATTGTAATTCTAAACAACTGCCTCCATTCATTTCTTTCACTTGGGGGGGGGGGGCTCCCACCCTCTGGGCCCATCTGCTGAAAACCTCATCTAGTCGATTCTGATCTGATGACAATCGCTGAACATCTGGCTGATTATCTCAATTACCAGCGCAGGTTTTTGTTCCACCGTCATTGATGTGGTGCTAATATGGTTCATTTTTAAAATTTAAATTAACAGTGCAGATATTTTTGGGTGGAGTTCTGTGGAAAGGTTTTGAACAACTAATATCTTACCTGTTGTAGCTAGGTTTTTGAGTGGCTTCAATTTGAAGAAACTATTTCATTTTTAAAGGACTGATGGGTTAGAAGGGTCAAGACCATAGTTACTGTCTTAAAGCAAGTCTAAATAAATTTATAGCAATTTATGCCAAATAATTTTTTTAAATATAATTTACCCCACCGTCAGTTTTACATTTATCACAGTGGAAATTATGTAATTTTCCTGCTAGACATGCTAAAGCTAGCTGCTGCTGCCACTATTGGTGCTTGTAAATAACAAATAACAGTCTAATATTTATTGTTTAGAACAACAGCAATTTATTTAAATCAACCATTAGTTCAGTCTAGCCAGGGTTAAACAATTTCTCCTAAAAACAGCAGTACGTATAAGGATCTATCTACAACAGGTAGGATATTAACTGTTCAGAAAACTTTTACCAAACCCAACTTTGAAAGATCTGAACTATTGCTTTAGTTCAGAGTAAATGTTTCTGTAAGATATTAAAAGAAAATGAATCACAAGACAATTTGCACGCAAGAAAGAGGGGTTAATGTAACGTTTATTTCTATAGAAACGTTACAAACATCCTCTGTAAAAAGCTTGATTTAATTTATTTTTCCTATTAATATATATTTTTTTTTTTTATTAACTCCAGACGACTGAGTTGGTTGACTGCAGTGCTCTGGATGTTGAGATCATTGCCAAACTTTTTTAAAAAATATTAAAAATAAGCAACACGGTTCTATGTGTAAATACAAGTTACATGTTCAGACTAACTCATGCCTGTTTGGTGTTTTTCTGCTCGTAAACATCAGGGGCAGGACGAATGAGTCAAAAACAAACCGCCTGATTGAAATCATATTTAAAAACCTCAGTAAAGTTCATTAATGTGTGAGCATCACACCTTTCCCCTTCACTTTGATGCAGGTTGGAGGTGTGAGTTTCCTCTTTTTACAAGCGAGCTGTTTATGGAGGATGTGAAGAGTGCAATGAAAAAGAACTATGAAGCAAAGTGCAAAATGAAAACAGGGAACAGATTGTTGTATAACTCAAGGACTGCAACCTAAATTGACTTGTCCACATTCTTTTATTTGCATCGTAATGAATGTTCTTTAGCATTGAAATGACGAGTGAGACGTCCTGATGCTAAAACTCTCCCTGACTGTTGACACGTGGGTGGCAAGCCGAGGCAGAAGGTCATTATCACCACCGTGGCAACATCATCATTCACAAACGAGCAGAGACGTACTCAGCGTTTGCTTTACCCCTAATGGGACTTCAGTGATGAAAGGAGGTAAAACATGGAACTGTGGAGCTGAATTAACAAAGAGGCTGATCCAAGGACAGATATCAGTGAGTGTGTCTGTGGTGGATCTGTTGCACCTGATGCAACAAAATCAGTTAAAAGTCAAAGTGTAAGAGTCTTTTTAGTTGCCCAAGCACATTTTTAGACCCCGACACGTCATTTCAGGACACAGAGGATAAAGCTGTTTCATGATTTTCCTCACAGCAGAAACTCGAAGGGCCATCTGAACTGAAAAATGTCAATGTTGTTCGTATGGAAATTGCCCTTAGTTGCCATGAAAATGTCAGTCTTGCAAAAGATCTATTAAATGGATTTGCAGGAATTTTTCAGACCCTTTCATGGCACATTGAACCTTAAAGACTTTAGTCTCTTACTCCAGCCTCACAGTGAGGGTGACCTTTGTGTCTGTGTGAGATGCTAATTACAACCTGGCAATGTGGAAAAATAACATTTGCTAATTGATACCAAATAATAAATAAATAAATAGAAACACTTCTATGTACAAAGTCCAGCATTCCTGAAGATAAAACTTGTTCTTTTGAGTAAAAAAAATGAATTGGCCCAAAAAAGTTTTCTTAACGAGACGATAAAATGCTTTGCAATATTCATATTTTAATGTCACAACTTGAGTTCTATTTTGAAGTGTGAAAGATGCTCAGTAGAACAACATACTGTATAAAGGCCTATTATTTTTTTTATCTTGTTCCTTATCCCAGTTTAGGACTGAGGTCATATGTCGAGGAATGACAGATTTTAACATAATACGCAAAATGTCACACAAGACATGTGAATGACTCTCAGCTACAACCATATCAATATCTGGTACAAGTACTGAGTAAAAGGCATTGTATGTTGGTTAATGTTATTTTGCTGTGGTGTACTTGTTAAATTGAAATGACCCCAACATTTAATCAGTTGTAGATGTAAGTTTTCTGAAAGTTACATACAATTCATTCAGTGGTTCATGAGATCTTTTGGTTTCAGACAGAATGGACTCCGCATAGTTAATGGCAAAACTTTAAAGAGCTTGCACAAGCCGTTAGCGCACAGAATGTGTTTGGCGTCAGTCTCAGCTACTACCACGCCAAATGTGAGCTCATTATCTGTAGAACAGCCTGAGCAATCAACATTGTTTGTGTTTTCTTGAATTCTGCTTACTCCAAAACCAAAGACTTCAAAACAAAGACTTCCACGTTTTACTTTTTTTGCAAGTTTCACTAAAACTTTTTCAGTGGTTCATGACGTAACAGGAACACGAACACAAATCTATAGGATCAAACTCCTCCAGCTGAATCTTCCTGAAGAGAACAAGACAAGTTATTCAAAAAGTGCAGAAATATAGAGAAACAAGAATGTAGAATTAATGGCTAAAGGGTACATGACTGTCTATAGGTGAAGATAAGTTTAGGCAGAAAGAATATGAAGAGCAGAGGCAGGAGAGGTACAGTGTGTTCTGGCAGACAGTAATTATGATGATTATACATGAGCAAAAAGCAGACGGCTGAATAAGTTTCCTTTCCTGCCATTTAGTTGAACCTGAAGATTCTTTGCGTGGTCTTCATAGTGATATTGCAGCCAGCTCATAGAAACTGGTAAGTGAAGGTGAAGGAATAAAATCTCATCTCCTTATAAACGATTCCAAATACATGTCGAGATTAAAATAATTAGATTTCACAAAAGAAAAATAAAAGACTGAAATAAAACGTTTTCATCATGATTAAAAAAAAAAAAAAAAAAGAACTAAGCTCCTCAACATAAAAAAGAGCAAAATCATAAAAAAAAATTACAAGTCTTGTTGAAATTAACTTGGAGAAAAGAAGAATGTCATTGAATAAATATGAGTCGTAAATGAGGGTTTGATTGGGAGAAAAAGTTAAGAAAAAGAGCCAGTTACTGCAGAGGAGGTTTTCAAAAGGCAACAAATGAAACAAAAGAATAAAAGTTGGGAAAAAAGGGAGTTAAATCTTCCACAGTTTGCAGTTTCTTCTAGTATCCCTTACATATTTATAGTTCCACCCAGCATGTTGGAATATTCTGCATATTTATCCTTAAAATGCTTGTTTTATGGAATGTAGTTCAATTTTTACAATCATCTGACTTTAAAATTAGTTTGCAGGCCTAAGACCAACTTTGTCCAAGACACAGTTACAGAACCTTAACTATTTCCTGAAAATGTGCTCAAATGTACAAGGTCATAATAAGCACATGCATAGCAAATATTAACAATATATTTCACTGGACAATATAATGATCTGCTAAAAAGCTACTTTGAATTATTCTAAAATAACCAACAATCAGTTCTTAGTGTCCAGCCAAAGCTTATTGTGTTTTTCGGCCTATAAGTCGCACCATTTTGCCCAATTTACATGTCCTGCGACTTATACGCAGAAGCAACGTATTTATGGATTTTTCCCATGTTTATAAATCAATTTTTGACAGAGATATGACCATTTTCATTCATTCAAGACATTGAAAATATTGAGCACTACCATTTTCAGCCGCTAGATGGCACTTGAGTCGTATGACATGTTGTTGTGTTAAGTAAACATGGCTATTAATGACACAATCGGCTTGCCAAATGCTGTCACCTTCGTCCAGCACACCTTGAGCAACCGTCAAATCAACTTCATTTTTGCTGCGCCGCCCCAGTGAAATGCAGCTAATCTGACCACTGAAGTGCATTTAACAGTTCAACTGAGACACACCTTTACTATAAAGTTGAGCAAATAATTGTTTCTAGGTGGTCATCTTGTTAAATTTCAAAGAAATGCACAGCGAGTCGTCCCTCTGCGCGCTTCTGCTCCCGAGAATCGGCATTTGAAATGCAGCTGATTTGACCGTCAAAGTGCATTTATTCAGCAAAAGTTAGCTGAGACACAACTTTACTGTAGTTTAGAGCAAACAAATTGTTTTTAAGTATTAATCTTGTTAAAAACTCCTCCCATGCACGCTCCCGCGGCCGCCATTTGGCAGCCAATCGATTGTTGGCTCAACACCGGCCCACGTTTCCAGGTGGTCAGCGGTGACGAGTAACAAACGCGATGCGTCAGTGGTGACGCATAATAGGTGCGACCTATACGGTGCAGTGACAAATTTATGGATTTTTCCAAATTATTAGTCATTTTTGGACTGATGCGACTTATAGGCCAGAAAATACATTACTGTACTTGTATGTTTCTTTTTTAGAAAACAAGCAAAATGTGTTCCATGTTTAGCCACTAATATTGCACAGAACTGTGCATTATGAAGGAAGAAGCACCAGGTGGAAAGTTGCCCCCCCTGCAAAGAAAACCGAGGCAACAGATGGGAGATTAAAATACATAAAATCATAGATGCAGGCATTTGGCAAATATAACTGAAACAGCATTTTACATAGAAGTTGTGTTTCTTTCTATGTCACTTAAGCATACTGTATTTGAAATATGGAACTCCAACTAAACATTTCTAGGAATATTTTGTTATTTATGTATTTATTTATTCATTTTATAATAAAATACAAAACAATTAACATATATGTAATAAGAACAAATATCAATGAAAGGTAGCAGATGAAGAAAAATCTTATCATATCTGCCCCTTATTCTCTAATAAACAATTCAAACAAGCATTTTCTATGAACAATATAGATTTAAAAACTGAGTCTAAATTGCTGCTCTGTTCTTATGAGCTGAAAAGTAACTTATTTAATATTCTGTTCACATTTGGCCATTTGTCAAAGATGTCAATCATTTCAGAGTAAATTGAAAGCTATGGGCATGTTATAAAAATCAGAAAAGAACTTTACATGTGGGGTGAAGAGATTAGATGAACGTGAATAGTGATTAAAAGAGCGAAAGATACGTGAGTCAATCTGAGGTAAGTTTATGGGTCAGCTGCTTTGGGGAGGTTCTGTTCATGATGGACTGACTCTGGTAGGCTCAGAATTATTGATGACACTAGCATTAATATGGAACAGACCAGAGGGGAGAGAGTTGGAGCTGCTGTGCAGCTCAACTCATTGTGATCTGAGGCACATTGTGGGAAAAGCACTCCTTGAAGGAATGCACATCACCCGCCCTGCAGACTTTCATGGCAGAGTTTCAAAATGAGATAATTTTATCTTATTTCACACTCAGGGTATGTGTTGAACTTGACCCAGCTACTTTCATGCTGAATTAAATCTCAATGTCTGTAAAACTGATCGAGTTATAGCCATTTTTGTGTTGGCCAAGGTTGATTAGTCGTCACTGAACATGGAAGGGCAGAGGCTATGAGTTGCATTGGAAACGTCTAGCCCCACTCCTGTTACCCTTTTCTTTGCACTTGGTAAATAAAAACAATTAAATAAAGTTGTAGGGTAATTAAATAGCCTTATAAAACCATTTGCCAGTAAATACTACTTAAAAGTTTGGTATATTTTGTAAAAAAAATAATTTTTTTTAAATTGGTTTGTATATGCCTGTTGTGGCTGAAGCTGGGTCAATTGATTCAATGGGATCTGTTTGTTTGTTTGTTTGTTTGTTTGTGAGGACTGTCGTATATTTCTATAAACCAGAGGTTCCCAAAGTTGGGCCCAGCATCCAACTGAAATCACCACCACAAAATTCACTTTTTGTTGACAATAACGGTAACTTCTGCACTTGATCAGGACAGTAAAGGAAGTTTTTTTTTTTTTTTTTTTTTTTAATATGTTGGAACACATAAGAAGATAATCTTTAAGGTCATGCTTGAATATCCCAACTACATATTGGGGGAATGATAATTAGATAACCTCTATGGTAATTCCCATGACCTATAAAGTCATTCTTGATTGACACCTGTCAAATCCAAGTGACAAAAGGTGGTATATTGTTTCTCTCAGGTGGTCCAGAGAACAATAAATCCATACATGTTTTCTTTCTTGGCTCCAGAGGACATGTACTGTTTTAGAAAGTCTTGTTTGCCATTTTTATTTATTTATTTTAAAAATACTGTATTTCTTCCTATAGACCAGTGCTATTTCTGCTTCCAGTCATAAAACCAGTTTGGGATTTAGTTCCCTGTGTTTCCCAGAATTTCTGCATTTTTGACTTTTCATTTTCTGCACTGGCAACTTGTATGACCTCTGGCCAAAGGGCTCCTGTTTTTTTATTCCCATTTCTTCCATAGGCATGATTTCTTGACTTGATCTATTATTTATAGGTTTCAACCAGGTTTTTTGTGTTGAGATCCAAATTTCCTCAGAGATCTGAGATCTTGGGTGTTTCGAATGACTCTGACAGATCAGCAGACTGTTCACAAAAACAGAAAAATAAAACAAAACATATGAAAAAAGCATTGCAGCTCCATGAGTGAATGTGTTTTAAAGGAATGTAAGGAAATCTGTAGTTATTTTGTTTTCATAACACAGAACACAGATTTTATTTTTCCTGTGTGGACTGGGCCAACTTTTATTATCATTCATAAGTTTCACCTGCAGTTTCATGACTAACCCAAACTTTTTCTGGCTATTATTTGTAGGTGGAAAAATGGCACTATGATTTTGGACCCAGCTTCTGTATGACGCTATAGCAAAAACTGTTGCAGTATCATATAATAACAAATAATTAAAAAAAAAATGTTTAATCAGAAACAGATGCATCCACCATATCAGCATTCCCAGCGTGCAGAGATTTTGAAAAAACATAACCGGACAGAACCAAAAACAGCTGAAAATCTCACTGTTCTAAATATTCATCGAATGTTTAGTAACCAGAGATCAACTCCAGAAAACCACAATCCTGGGGACAATAATGATAATTTCACTAAAACTTTGCAAGTTCTCCTGTACATTTTTAACAATGTTACTATAAACTCCATTACTCAGAACCAGTTTGATGATGATGATGTCATGTGAAAGCCCTGCATAGCAGGGACAGACAGGTTTGGTTGATTTGGTGAAGCTGTTGAGGAGGTGCATCACTTTAAACAGCCAGGAACTGTTTTTGATAACAAACTGATCTTTGACCCCCATGTGAACTCACTTTGTAAGAAGGCCCACCAGAGAATGTCTTTTTAATCATCTGTGGTTTTAATGTTGATTATACTTTTATGAGAATGTTTTATTCATGTTCGTTGAGTCTCATTTTAACTTTCACCTTCATCTGTTGGTTTGGACTTTTGACGTGCAAAAACAGGAACAAACTCTCGGGGATTGTCAGGATGTGCAGCAAAACCGCTGGCACAGCCCTATGTGGAACCTCACTGACCTACAAGGCCAGGCTGGTTCTGGCAGATCCTGTTCATCCACTCCATGGTGTGTCCAGGTTGCTTCCATCTGGACGCAGGTATCTGCTGCCCAGATAGGACGAACACACTGAAAAACTCATTCATCCCTGCAGCAGTCAGGCGTCTCAACTAACAATGATGATTTCTGTACTGTTATTTTAACGTTTTAATGTCTTGTCTCGTCTAGTTTGGATGTTTTATGTGCCTACCGACTGTGAAACAAATTGCCCCTTGTGGATAATAAAGATTCTTGACCTTGAACTTATTTGTTCCAGGTTTGGTCTGTTGTGGTCAGTGCTCTTCATGGAAGCAGAGGGCAACGCAACCAAAAACGAACAAAATAAATCTGAATTGAAGCTGCTTGATTGCAGAAGCAGCGATTCGATCTGCCGACATGTGAATCCAGCAGGTATTTATGCAAAAGGAGATAACAAGAAGCAGCTGTGACCTGATCATCACAGCAGACTTTTTCGCTGTAATCAAGCACAAATACAGAAAGTCTTAAAGCCAAACTTCCTATGCAGATGCAGTTTTATTAAAAATTGGAGATATAACAACTATAGTATAATTTTTATTATTATTTTGACTTTTAAAATACATGTAAAAAAAAATACACTGTGTGTTTGAAATGTTTGCAAGAAGCGTTGCTTCAAAAATGACTTTATCATGTTATTTTCTTACATTCACATTCAGGAGTTTATGATTTTCCATAAATGGCTTCGTTGTGACTCTGCACCAGTATCACAAAGATCATTACACAGATGAGTGAATATGCAAATGAAATCTACATCCACAGCCTCCGACAGCAGCTGCTCACCCCCGGCTCTAACTCAAACACTCTTGGCTCTTCCACTTTATTAGATTAGCTAACAAACATCGAAGTGTTGCTAATAGATGAGCCGTGTTGCTGAACACCACCCCTGACAACTCACCACCTGCACATTATCAGTTCTCTGGGTTGGGTTTTCTGAATCGAGGTGAAAACACTTAAATCATTCTGGTAATTACTCGTTCACTTTTAATCCTTTTTTAAGATGTTTGAAAACATCAGTCCTTTTCAGAAAGAACTGCCATCAGCCCCCTTTGCTCATAAGATTGTGCATCATTATTCATGGGTCTTCACTGATGTGATGTGGCAGCCAGGCTTGACAAAGTTCCCAAGTGGCAGACTGAGTTTGATTAATGCATTGAAGAAGGAGCTCACAGGTCTAAGTCAAACGAAGGTGAGAGGAGCAGTATCTGATCATCAATGATGAAAAAATCCTGTGGGCGTCTAAAGTTTCACTGCCAAGCGGAGCAAAAAGCAAAGAAAAGCTCAGTCCCCTGTAGTGACCCAGCCATCAGTGGGACTTTATTACTACAGGACTGCTATCTTCTCTAAAGTGACAGAAAGCCACAATCAATGCCTGAAGAGGTGGATCGTGAATGCAGATTCTCTCACATCAGCACAGACTGCAGCGAGGTCTGGTTCACACCTTCCTGTTTGGGACTTTTGACTGTCAAGGCTCCAGTATAGTCGCATGGACCTTTTCCTGCACGGACTCGATGCACACTGTCTCGTGCTGTACTCCAGCGGGTTCGAATCCACCAGCAGTCACATGCCAAAGTGCCCCTGGGCAAGATACTGAACCCCTCACAGCCTCTGATGTGTGCCCCATCGGTGTATGAATGTGATCTGAAGCACTGATTAGTCTCTTTAGAATGATTTGTTCGAGTTTAGTAGAGTGCTGCATGAATGGGTAAATGAGGGCACAGATTGAGGTGTAAAGCGCTTTGAATGTCTTGATCAGATAGAAAGGCGCTATGTAAGCACAGTCCATTTACCGTTTAGTCCATTTAATAAAAAGTTATCAAAAAGAAACAGGGAGCGCTGGCCCTGCAGCCCACACATCAGAACAGCCCACCAGGAAATCTCCAGATCCTCCCACAGCCAGGCTGGACCTGATTTTAATTTGCTCGTGACAAAGTCCTTCATTTCTCATCATTTCAGTCATGGCGTCGACGGAGGAGGAGGAGGAGATTGCTTGTCTCTTGGGAAAAAAACAAAAGAAAAGGCGATTAAACCAGATCAGGGATGAAGAAGGGGAATTTAATACATTGGTGTCGCATACGAAACAGTCCGTCGTTGTGCAGTTTATTGTGCAAAACCAACTATGTGTGCGCGGTCGTAAAATTTGAGCTTTGCACGGACATGCACTTTGCACTCACGTACGCCCGACTATGCTGGAGTCTTGATCAGCTCTGACTGATAACATTCCCACCTGGTTGAAATGCATACCCCTAAATGTTTTTGCTCTAGTACGTCAATTACCGTATTTTCCAGCGTATAAGTCGCTTCAGAGTTTAATTCGAATCAGTCATCATAAAGAGGAAAAACATATATGTCACTTCAGAGTATAAGTCGTGTTTATTATGCATCACCGCTGACCCCTGAGAAACGTGGGCTGGTGTTGTGCCAATAATCGATTGGCGGCCGTGGGAGCACCCACGGGCGAACTCGCTGTTGCAGTTCTTCAAAATTTAATAAGATTAACACTTAAAAACAATTATTTGTTTGCTCAACATTATAGCAAAGGTGTGTCTCAGTTTAACTTTTCCCTTAATAAATGCACTTTAATGGTGACTGTTTGGTGGGGGCGTAGCGGTACAGGAACAACATATACGCCTTGCGGTAGGTGTCAAAACCCTAGAGGGCCCTCTCGCACCTCTGGTGGCTGCAAATGATAATGTTTTCTCTGGTTCATGTCAACATGAATGAACATGTAAAGTGTCAGTCAAAAATTGCATTATGAATATGGGGAAAAAGGTATAAGTCACAGAACTGGTAAATCTATGAAAAACTGTGACTCATACGCCGGAAAAATATGGTACGTGTACACTATGTTGACACACAAGCAGCTACATCACACAGTGGGCTGTCAACAAAGCAACAAACAAAGCGCTTCTATAAAAATTACATTACATTTAGACATCTTATCAATAATATTTTGACTAACAAGGTTTAGTGATATTTATGTCCAATTTTTTGTTGGTTCTCGTTATACGCTTAACTATCTAAAGGGGAGAAATATAGTAGAAATACAATATAATGATTTAGGACTTCACATAGATCAGTGTCTGCGCAAAGACTGAAGATATGAATCTGAATAAAGCCATCGTAATAAAACAGACGCTGTGAGCTGTTTTACACAGCTTCATTGTGAATCTAATATCAGCTCTGTGTTTAATTAGGCGAATATAATGTGACACGTGCTGCTCAGACTGTTCTCCTGTGTCTGACATGGCAAATTATAGCTTACATCGACAACAGTGGGTCCCTTCATAAAACAATCAGGATCAGTAGTTCAATAAAAACCTTTAGTCATAAGAAAAAGAAACAAAACAACTGAAAAATCTGGGCATATTCACAACAAAATGGTTGTTTAATTATCTATAATCAGCCGTCCAAGCAATGCTCTGCTGTGGAGTCGTAGGTTCATAAGATGGTTCTGCAACGGGGCTCAGGACGGGTTGTGTTCAGACTACCAAACATGTGGATCAAAGGAGACCAGACCATCTCTGCATGTGGTCTGAGCAGTGATGTTTTCAATGTTTATGCTGGCGGTTCAAACTCGCATTTATCTGAATCTAATCTGAGCAATGTGAACGGAGCCGGAGTGCCTTGTAATATCAACAAATCCAGCAGGAAGTCTCTTTCTGTCAGAAAGTCCATGAGTTATTGATAAAGCAATAGTGAAAATAACTTTCCATCAAGATTTTTTTATTATGTTTGAGCAGTAGACTGTGTGAGTGAGTATAAAATGTAAACATAAAGCATCAGGAATAAGAGTTAGTAATTATTACCACTATATTAAAGTCAATGAGTCATATATCAGCGAAGTAATGTATTCATATGTATAAAAGTTAATGCAGACATTTTGTTTCTGAACTATTTATGGATGTATGAAATATTTGTGCCATGTTTTACACCCGCAGTATTTGGCTTTTTAAGATCAAAATGTCAACTGTGACTGCCTGATAATTATTTAGCACATGACAATTAGCCTTTTTAGTGCTTTTTTATGGCTGAGATTTGAGTTTGACAGGAATAATATATGAAGTTGTGACCAAACCAATAAAAAAAAAAAAAAAAAAAAAATGTAACGAAATAATCAATGTTTTCATGTCGCCTGTTAGTGTACACCCTCAGGTGCAGAATGAGTGGCAGATTTCATAACATATTGCTCATTAGGTTATTTACTGTACTGGGAGAAGCACATCAATGCTACAACAATGCAATTTTATATAATGAAGGATTCTCTATTTTTGCAAACCCTTTGAAACACATTTGCATCTTGTACTGTATCTTTTTGTCTCCTCAACTTCTCTTTGGACACATTTTCATCAACACTTCAATGTATTTTTGTGCACGTTCCCTTTGATTTCAGTACTCTCACTCATGCAAATGACTCCATTTGGTTTGTAGGTTTTATGATCTTTGCAGCAGCTTGCTGTTCTCTCTGAACTGCCACAATCAGGTTAAATCTGGAACAACGTCACAGGACAGGTTTTGTCTAAACCCTTGGGGGGAAAAAAAAAGATTATTTTACTTTCTGTTCCATATACCTTTCTTAGATCGCTCTTTTGAAAATCAAAAAAAAAAAGAAAAGTACCAAACTTGCGGCCGTACACGTCGCACCATTGTATAAGTCACATCAGTCCAAATACGTCTCATAAAGTGGATAAAAAAACATGAATTTGTCGCTTCGACGTATAAGTCGCATCTATTATGTGTCACTGCTGATGCGTCGTGTTTGTTATGCGTCACCACTGACCACCCGGAAACACAGGCTGGTGTTGTGCCAAAAATCGTTTGGCTTTCAAATGGTGACTGCGGGAGCATGCACTGGAGGACTTTACCAAGAATTAACAAGATTAACACTTAAAAACAATTACAGTATTTGTTTGCTTGACGTTATATTAAATGTGTTTCTCTCAGTTGAACTTTTCCTTAATAAATGCACTTTAATGGTCTGCATTTCTCCTGAATGCAGCTGATTTGACGTTGTAAAGGTCACTGTTTAATACAGCGTTAGATGTATTTCCATTTTCTTCACTTATTTTATGATATTGTCTACGCTGCAAATATGACCATTTATTATTAATTATTGTCCCCTGTAAGGTAATGATTGT